>PPJY03000013.1:0-305098 GCA_003671575.3 Zygotorulaspora florentina | reverse complement strand
GCTCAATCTTACCTCGAGACCATAATCATCTACAGTTCGGTCTGGGAAGATACTCTTTTAAACTTTCGTATCACGCTTACTTTATAATATCAACTTTTATCGCCATCTTCACTTCAATAAAAACGATATTGTTGAAAGAGATGTTTCTTCTTGGAGTTATCGAAGCTGCTAATATTAGAAATTGCAGGAATGCTTGGTAATTGTTCAATTATAGATATATATAAGGCCTTGCTTTTCCTATAAAGCGTAATTAGGCCTGAAACAAATGTAATTCAATTATGCAGTATCACCGTCTTTACTTCAATACGCATTAACTCTGAGAAAAACTCAGTTTTCAAGGTCCCTTAAATATACTTTGAATATGTCTAGGCTATATATAATCTATTAGTTTCCCTATGAAAATTTCGATGTTCATTACAATTCCATCTTTGGAGTCAATATAGCATTTGTCTATTCCGGTAAAGCGATTGCTACTGCTAACTTTGCCCGAGGCAATACTGGTTTGCCAATTACCAACGTCCCATTTCAAGCCGGAGGTCTCGATAATTTCAGTGGGTCCGCCCAACGGCAATAAGCCACAGCACCCAATGCATTTGTTCCTGAATTGTTCTGAGTATTCAATCAGGAGCCCTCCCTTAGGTATGAAAAAAATAAGATCTGTAGAGCTTAAGTAGCATAGATTGAATAAACTATCTTCAGTTGATAGCTTATACAGTTGAGTCACTGAGTGAATTGTTTGATCGAACCTTCCATCAATCGCACCGATGGCCATTAACCTAATTCTTTCAAACTTCTTGGAACCATTGTCTTTCAACATAGCATCGTACAGATCATGAAGTCCAGAATACGATGCGATTGGTTGCTTTTTCGAGATCATGTCTCTAAAAATACTTGAATGTGTATGCAGTGCTATTAGGCATAAACATTTAGAGAAATCAGTCGAATATTGAGTTTCTTGTTTGATTACAGGAACACCTGCGTTTCTGTAATATTGTTCCACATCAGGCTTCAATGAATCAAAATCCCCCACTATGTAGTCCGGTAAATACTTTAATCTGACATTATCATCGTCCTTGAAAAGATTATAAAGACGATTTGCACCGCCATCAGCACAAACTCTCAATGGGTATTTTTTCCACAGCTTCAAAAACAAGTCAGGTATGCCTATTTCCTGGTTCAGAACAAGAAGGGCAGCCTTATGGTCAACAGGCGGGCTCATATAGTCTTCGAGATTAATTTTATGGCTATATTTGGACTCGTCTATATTAACAGATATTCTTTCCTCATTATCCACGCACCATTCAGTCATATTGAATGGGTTCTTAAAGATTTTTTATAGGATATTTGGATATCTCGACGTTATTTTTTATATGTGTTAGTGGCTAACTCGCTCCAGAGCGTTTTGGGATGAAATACAAAATGGGAAACTACTTGAAGGCTCATGAAGTTAAAAGCTGCCGAAAAATATTAGTATAAGGCAGAAGGCATCTATTATTCACTGACCAGTGGAATTTATTGGGTTATATGGATAAGCACAAATACCGTATTGAGATTCAGCAGATGATGTTTGTCTCGGGTGAGACAAACGAGTCACCAGTCGAGACTACTGCGTTGATTGAAGATATCGTTCGAGGACAAGTAATAGAAATTCTTCTTCAATCCACCAAGACGGCCCACATGCGAAACAGTAAGACAATTCTACCGGAAGATGTAATTTTCCTTATTAGACATGATAAAGCCAAGGTGAACCGTTTAAGAACATACCTTTCCTGGAAAGATTTACGTAAAAATGCTAAGGATCAAGATGCTGCCGCTGCCTCAGCTCCTGGAGCTGGTGCAGGTGATGAAGATGAAAAAAAAAATGTTCCCGACAAAGAAGATAAGGATGGAACTAACATGATGAAAGTAAAGAAATCGCAGATAAAGCTTCCATGGGAGTTACAGTTTATGTTCAATGAGCAACCTTTGGAAAATAATGAGGACGATGACGAGTTAGATGAGGATGAAAGAGAAGCTAATATGGCAACGATAAAAAGATTGAAGATGGCAGATGACCGAACCAGAAATATGACAAAAGAAGAATACGTTCATTGGTCTGACTGCCGGCAAGCGAGTTTTACATTTAGGAAAGCCAAAAGATTCAAAGAGTGGTCTGGAATAACCCAGCTAACAGAGAGTAAACCCCACGATGATGTTATTGATATTCTGGGGTTCCTTACTTTCGAAATCGTGTGTTCTTTGACAGAGACAGCATTGAGAATCAAGAAACAAGAACACGTCTTGCAACTCCAAAAAGATAAATCTCAAAAATCTCAAGACTTGAAATTAGAGGTGGCCAATATTCACAGAAAAAAAAGACTTTTTGATGGCCCAGACAACGTCGTCAACCCATTGAGGCGTAAACATGTCGAAGAAGCCTGGAGGATACTTCAAACAATAGATATGCGACACAGGGCATTGACAAATTTCAGAGGTGGAAGATTGAGCTCGAGGCCTGCAATTATGTAAATATTTACCCATGCTAGTTTTAAATGTTGTTGGGTTAGAAGCAGATGAATGCTACGATCTCTTCATTTCCAGCTATCTATCACAACCTTCGGGTCTGCTCTGAACCAGATTGGTTTTATCAAACCCTGAAGTATCAACTGGTATACGATTTCGTTATGCTGAGTTTTTGGCGCACCATCAGAGTTTGTCAAAAATATTTCTTTGTTTGTCGCCTTCACCAATGCATCTGATTTCGCGATCTCATATACAAAGGGATTGATTTGTGCTTTGACGTTTTCATTCAACATCATATCCAGTTCAAACTCGACTATATCATCGACAGGAGAAGTGGAGACCTTCCCGTCAAATCTGTCCAAAATTTCTTGAAACTTCCTTGAATTCCTTGTCTTTCTTACCTTGGTCTCAGTTCCGTGATTTTGAAAGTTCACCCTCGTACTGAGATATGCTGCTGTCGCTTTCGTCATTTTGCTGAAATTTGTTTTCAAGTTATATGGTGTATGCTTAAACAAAGCGCGTTCTTTTAGCTCTGATACAACATTGGTACCGATGTTCAACTCAAATGGCATCATTTGATGGTTAATTTTATCAATCAAATGCAGCCTATAGTCGATTATGTAGTCATTTTTTAGCCGATCTCGATCATCACTCAATTGATTTAACTTTGAAATAGCGTAGGGGCTCATCAGGGTTGAATCAACGCCTTGGGGGATAAACGACTTCCATTGTGTTATCTCTTCAATAACGGTACTTGCTGATAAAATATCTGCATAAAATGATACGCTTGATATGTCACTGTCTATAGCATCCTTTGACATTTCGTTCTGAATGGGAAATTGTCCAGGAGGAGTACATGAGAATTGTAACTCCATTAAGCATTTTCGTATGTCTTTTTTGTGACATTTCACTAGCAACTCCAAGATGGAGTGGTTTATTTCGAGCCCCAGAATTTGGCAGTATCGTTCCAGAAATTGAATAACTGTTTTGTGGGACACTCTTTTGGCTTGAAATAACGAATTTTCGTCATGAGCCAATTGAACGATATTACTGGGAACGTAGTTGATATTTCTGCAAAGCAAAACAATTGGTCGTCTGCTGCCTAAAAGGATTTTTTCTAAAGCTTGCCAAAAGAATTTGTCATGCTCTCTGAATAGAATATCGACATCGTCCAATAAAATGATGCCTTTTGACCCTTTACCTTTCACATAATGCGTCGTTGAGAATTCTGTCAAGTTGTCTAGTATCTCTTTTTTGGATCTGTTTGCAGAAGTATTGATTTCATATATCTGACCTTCTAGCTCCTCCATAATGACTTCGAGTAAAGTATTTTTCCCTATTCCTTCCCCAAATAACACCAGAATGGGGACAAAATCTTTACTTTCAGCATCTCCATTCTCAAACCCGTCATTTACTATAAAATCGTCTATGGGATCCTTCCCATCCAAACGCTGCCGTTTTAGTAACTTATTTCTTGTAGTAGGTTTTTTTAACTTGACGAAGGCATTAGCAATCCATTGTTTTGTATTTTTCTTCAAAATAGGATCCAAAAGAACATCTTCCAATGATTTCGGCTTCAAAAGTTGTGGCCAGAGGGATGTATGCTTTTTGTTGTGGGTTGCTATCCTCGTATAAATAGTGTCAACAATAATGTTACTCTTTCCATTCAATGACACATAATCAGAAGGTTGAAATGGTACTTTTACCTTGGAGATTGCTTTCTTCTTTTTCAAGGGTATTTCTAGGTTTCTAAGAGGAGAGCTATCATCATCAAATGCAACTAACTGCTGAGATGGAAAAGGAGCTCTATAGCCTTTTGACCTCTTTGGGTCCTGCGTATCCTTAGACCTGCCATATTTCTTTGAGTCTGGTTCGAAGTTTCCACTAACTGTTGCAGAGTTCAGGACTATCGGCTTCGCTTCATTTTGCTTGAGGTTTTTAAGCAGTTCCTTCAGTGTGGTCCTCTTGGAATTCGAGGGATATGATACTGTACTTTCTCTCGGCAGCGTCAGTTGCAAGCTTTCTTCACCAATGTCTATGATTGTGCTTTCGTCATCTACCTCATCTGACATGTCATCTTTATCCAAAGATATAACAACGGGACTTTCAGTGTCATCTATCGGAAGAACCTTTCTCTTATTCTTCCTGCCCATCAATAAGCTCTGCACCGATTGTTGCTCTTTCCCAGCCAACGTCCGTTGGCTGGAAGCAACAGGCGATGAGATAAGTTCTTCAGAAATATCAATTGAGCTGACGGTGTCTTCGTTCCTCTGCCGATTTGCTGCTGCCTGGTAGTTGGCGTTGAAGTCATATTCTGTCACCAAAGGGTCCGCAGGATTGATAGGAAGCCTATTCAGTTTTTTTTTCTTGGAATTTCCATCCAACAGAGCCGTCAAAGAAACACCACGCTTCATAATGACTTTTAAAGCATTTAAGCTTGCTGTTTATCGATAAGCGTCACAAGAAGTTGAAGGGCTATTCTGCCTGCCAATTTAAATATGCTACGCGCGTACGCGAAACAGGATCGCGACTGTCCATTTCATAGTGAAAAAAAAAAAATTTTGGTTCCTTATTAGAAATAACTAATCTACAAAATTGTTTACATGAAAATCCCAAAATGCATTAGTAGCGCTCTTTCAATCTCGAGGCCACAGTACGCAAATTACCATAAACCTTCCCAGGGGGAGAACCAAGAATCAAGCTGACTACGGCCTCTCTTGCCATTCTAATATGAGTGAACCCACCCAGAATGTGAATCTTTGTATCAGCCAATACAATCCTTGTTCTTGTTGCGTTTTCGATTGCGAATTTTGTCTTACCGTCCTTACCTGCAATACGACCGATGGCTCTCGATAGATGGTCGCCGGCTAGGGTCTTCACATCTTTGACTTCGAAAGTCTCGATATAAAGATCGTCCAATCTAAGCAAAGCGATGGAGTCATCCAGATCGAAACCCAGGGTAAATGCTTTGATGAAATCTGCACCTTTTTGCAGCGCTCCTGGGTCGGTGGTATGCTTAGGATTTGTCCTTAGTTCGACGGATTTCGTCTTCAAATTCATTCTGACTTGCAGCTTCAAATGGTCAACCAGGGGAGGGTAGATCTTAGTCCAATTATTTCGTAATGGTGTCATTCTGTGTGGTGGAACAGGAACCTTCCTGCTTTCCAATTTGACTTTACCTTCTTTTGATTCGTTAGCAGATCCAAATCTGGGCTTACCTTCCTCATCTAACACAACACCAGGTTTCTCCTCGGATTTATTGGCCTTGCTTTCAACATTAGCGTTGACGTCTGCAGAATCCTCCTGGCCAATGAGAATATCATCGTCATCATTTTCTTCGATAGTGTCGGTGTTATCAATACCAACAATTCTGCTAGAAACAGCAGAAGCAGAAGATCCGGCGGCTGCCGATTCACTTTCTCTTTTCAATGCTGTGGGGGCCACCATTACTCCTATGATCAAATCGAAACTCTTGTCGTGTTACGTTGAACAAGAACCCTTTCTATTCTTTGATGTTTGATGAGATGAGATGAGATGAG
This sequence comes from Zygotorulaspora florentina, assembly GCA_003671575.3. Taxonomy (NCBI): domain Eukaryota; kingdom Fungi; phylum Ascomycota; class Saccharomycetes; order Saccharomycetales; family Saccharomycetaceae; genus Zygotorulaspora; species Zygotorulaspora florentina. Next base: position 299,057 of record PPJY03000013.1, on the reverse strand, counting down.
ATGAGATGAGATGAAAATTTTTTATAAAACTGAATTTCAGTAGAAGAGAAGAAAGTTAGCTGTCACGTGAATATCGATTATATGATGGATTACGGTGTCTTTCCAAGTTCAAGAGTAATGATATAACCTCGCAACGTTTGAATTTTTATCGAGGTATCGTGGTATACAATTTTCATATCATGGTCAGCCATTTCGATGTGTTCTATTGGCTTTGTGCCTCTCCTTCATAGAGTCCAAGCAAGATTTTTGACACAATCCGGGGCAGTGTTAATCGTATAAACGAGTGAAAAATGAGGCAAAATGGGGAAGAAGGAATTTATATTTCATACTAATTACGAAGCTTTTCACTTGACGTGATAGTATATTTCCAAGAGTTAAGTTGTGTACTTGATATGCAACAGCAGCTCCTTAGGACTGCGGTGGGAACTGTGCGAAATTCTCTAACGTTATCACTTTACAGGAGTGTCTCATGCCATCGATCTATGCAGGCTGCGTATAGGCGTGTGCTAAGCTCAAGACCTAGTCCAGTGGTAATTTGTCGAAGCTTACATCGCGGGCTGACTCTGGCGGAGAAGACTACAAAGGATCATGAAAACCTATTCACAAAGAGCACGGATTACTTACACATCCAAAATATTCTGTTACAAAAAAACCAGGAAAGAATGAATAAGAAAAAGCTTCTATCAGAAGCAACCAATTTTTACGAAAGATTTAGAATAAATACCAAATGGTTACTTATTCGAGGCAACAGGCCTTTTTCCGCAAATGAAATTAGCACTATGTTTTCATGGCTCCTAATATCTCAAATTCTTTGGATCATTTTGGGAACAACGACCTTTATTTCTATCCTGTTACTGATCTTAAACACTGTTTTTGCTAAAGAAATGGTTGGCAAGTGCGTGGGAAAGCTATTGAATACTTTCTTAGAAGGGGTTGATATAAGCTTTCAAGATGCCATGGTTCCTGAATGGAAAAAGGGTTGCATATTGTTCAACAAAGTTAAATTAAAGACTCCGTGCGACGATCAAATGATCGAGATGCACTCGAACGATGTTGATGATCGAGCGGATCCCAACCTAACCTTTGACTTGGATTTTCATAAGATTGAGCTGACTTTGTCTCTAAAAAAATGGTTATTCGGACATGGGCTCGTTAACGACATATCTGTATTTGGAATGAAAGGTAAGGCAACTGTGAATTATAGATATGCAAGCTCCTTAGACGAAGAGCTGTTCATTGATTGGTTTTCAAACCGAGAGTACCATTTAGGCGAAGTTCAAATAAACGATTCCTGTGTTGAAATTCTTGATAAGCAACTTGGAATGAATTACAGAGTTTCCATATACAATATGGTAATGCCAAAATTAAGATTTGAAGCAATGTTGACAGATTTTTTCAATTCTGCCGTTGTTACAGGCTCAATAAATCACTCTCTTTTTTCAATTCATAAAAGACAGCATAAGCTTGCTTACTTGGATGGTTTAGAGAAGGATTTGACGTCGTGGAAACGAATCACGAGATTAAGACTGGACTCCATCAATGTTAAAGATCTAGGTCTCAGCGAAAGTAATACCTTCAATTGGATTGAAGATGGAAATTTGGAGATAATTGCGGATATAATGCTACCTCACGAGCAAGCCGATGAAAATGAGAATGACGACAGGAATAAATATATGGTCTTAGATTTAAAATTCAAATTCAAAGACCTAAGAGCAACATTTCCCGATGCAGCTCCTTGTTTATCCACTGGCGAAACTATCATATCCCTAAATGAGCTCAAACCTCTAGTTTCATACATCAATACTCAAAATAGTCTTTTTCGGTCGGTAATGAACATTGAAAACACAAATTCTGCGTGGAACTATGCTCATACATCCGTCGGGAGAACGAAGTCCTATCCCAATGTTACCATCATTCCGTCAAGTGTTCAGTGGCCAGAAGATGAGGATGGATCAGCGCCAATGAATAAAGAAATTATTAAATTCCATGACCAGCCAGCCCGTTCCAACAACGAAATTGTCTTAAGATGCAGAATCGTCAAAAATGTTCAAGAGTTGAAGAACAAGGTAATGTTTCAAGAAACTGGTGTCTACGACACCCTCAGCATGGAACTTTATGTTGATTTAATCAGAATGGTTGAAGAATGGGAATATAAGAAGAAAAGTGACTGGATGAAATTGTGGGGAACTACTTTAGCATCACAACTTCTACTGTTTGGGTTTGGCGCTATGGTATAATGGGGTTAACGCTTATGATTTGAAATGAATGCATCGTCTTCTTGGGCAGTTTGGCTGCCCGTTGCTTGTTATATAGTTTTACGTATTTTATTAAAATAAAGTGCTTGTTATCTTGTACGTTTTTGTGATTTTCATATTCGTTTTCCTGTTTCTCTATTAATTTTGACCACAGGTAAGAAGGTCTCCTCAGCGAACTTGTTGCCCTTCTTTTTATTACTGACTTCGACCTTAGCACCGATCCCCGCGTATTGTGACCTGACTACTTTGTGAGGAAGGGCAATCTTTTGACTATCCTTTTGTGAAGATTGGCTGTTGCTGCCATCTTTCCCATCCCATCCCATGCCTCTCAATAAAGCATCGCCAAATTCCTCTACAGGTACCTCATCGTATTCTTCTTCTTGTGTGATTTCAGGGAGCTCTTCAAGCCATCGCGGTTGACAATCATCAGATTTGTAAGACTTCTTGATGAAGCTGTCTTTTGAAACACTTTCATTAGAGCCTTTTGTCATGTGGATGAACCCAAACTTTGTTTGGGTTATCTCCTCATTATGTGTGTTATAATCAGTAGCTTTGTTGCCTTGACTCTTGAGGATACCAACAGGTTTAATCACCAGCTCATTCTTCTTAACCCCCGCTTCTTCATATTCATCGACGTGGGTAAGTTTGACTATACTTTTCGTTTTACCATTGGCTTGTTCACCAAACACATTGGGCCTCACGCCCTTTTTCTTTACTTTCGGGGGCTTTTTCCCTTTATTCTTCAAGTCCAACGAGAAGCCATCCATTATCAACTTCCTTAACCCTTCACAAGCCTAACCTTAAGCTTTTACTATTCTTCCCAATCTTTTTTGGCTATCTATCCGGTAGTGATGAGCACAGATTTCCGATGTGAAGCGACATGTCAACTGCAAAATTTCAATGAGTTAAAGTGAAATAGGTTGGAACGCGTCGCTTATCGCCTTCAAGAATGATGGTTAGGCCTCAATTCAAATCGCCGCTAATAGGTATAAGACCATCAGTTTTTGAATTACAATGGACCTGTAGTAAGCCTTTCTCGAGCAGCAGGATTATATTGCAAACTTCCAATTTCAAACCAACAAGACCAACGACCGAGAATCGGAGAAAAAGCATATCTGAAACGCTCGAACCACATTGGAAAGCTTTCACCTCCCAGCTGCAAGAATACCGAGCAGGTTTGAATCGTGTTAAAACTCAATTTTCTCATCATCTTAAGAAAGCGCAGGATTCTATACGTGAAGCAAATCAAAAGCTTGCAGAACAAGAGAGAGACCGACTAGATCAGCGGCTGAACTATGACAAAGACGTTGAAACAAGTGGTAAAATTAAGGATTTACCGTCGCAAAGAGAAACGCACCGTCGCCAATGGTCAAGAAAGCTAGAATTCTATCTAGATTCTTTGCAGGAAACCGTTCTTACCGCCACAAAGGCATTGAATGATGTGACGGGATATTCTAGTATTCAAAAGCTAAGAAAAAGCATTGATCTAATGGAGAAAAATTTGGAAGAAAGCCGTGCGGCATTGAAGTTACTCAAGGAGAGATATGCTATTGCAATTGAACAGCGAACACAATCTCAAAAGGAGCTTAATGAACTCTTACAACGTAAAAGCTCTTGGTCACCGGCGGAGCTAGAAAGGTTCACATCGCTGTATAAGGATGATGCAATGAACTTGAAAAAGGAACAAGATTTGAAAGAAGAGGTGAGAGTTAAGGAATTTGATCAAGAAGAGCTGAATAACGAATTGTATCACGCAATTCTTACCCGTTATCATGAAGAACAAATATGGTCGGACAAAATCAGAAGAACATCAACATGGGGCACATTCATATTAATGGGCGTGAATATCGTACTATTTCTAGTGTTTCAATTATTATTAGAGCCTTGGAAAAGAAAAAGATTAACCAGATCCTTTGAAGATAAAGTCAAGAAAGCTCTGGATCAGTACTCAATTGAACAAAGCCAAAAATTCGAAGCATTCTCTAGTGACTTGAAAAGCTCCCAAACCGGAAACCCGGATATCATAAAACCACAGCAACAAACCGCAGTAGCTACCCCATTAGACGACACAATCAGACAACCAGAGCCAACAGTCGAAAGGGTTCATGATCTCTCGATAAGACGTATTTCAATCAGTGCCATCTGGAACTGGTTTAAAGACTTCGGAAGGAAATTCCAATCATCGAAGATTCTTCAACTCACTTCCGAAACGACTTTGTCAAATCTCGAACTATACTGTTACTCGGCATTACTTCTGATTCTAGGAGCGCTTTCAGGGTCTCTCATATGACCTCAAACCTTACTCATGGACTCTGGGCAAGATCTCTGCCTCTTTAAATATAATAACTACATAAATTGTGGATTAGTATTTCGACGTTAATAATGATAAAATCACAGGTATCGACCTTCCAGCTGCGGTGGCAAAAGTGTATAAGCTACAAACTTCAAGGTGAACATACTAATTACAAGATGAGGAAAGAAGCATCGAGATCACTGATCTGAAAACTAGTGTTTATTTAAGCATTAGAATTCGTGTTAAATAATGGACGAGCTTGGGATTCACAGTACAGCGGAAATTACCGTTGAAGAAAGGAACGCCAATAAGTCTTATGGCGCCCTTATTTCCCAGCTAAATAGTAATAACTCGACTATTGCGAATAATGGTAACTCCGACATATATTTGAAACTGAAAAGATTAGAGAAAGAATATGAACTGTTGACTTTACAGGGCGAATACATCAAGGACGAGCAGCGCCATCTAAAGCGCGAACTGTTGAGAGCGCAGGAAGAAGTTAAGAGGATTCAAAGTGTGCCATTGGTGATTGGTCAATTCCTAGAACCAATAGATCAAAACACCGGTATTGTCTCCAGTACTACAGGCATGAGCTATGTAGTGAGGATACTGTCAACGTTGGATCGTGAATTATTGAAACCTTCAATGTCCGTCGCACTTCATCGTCATTCCAACGCTTTAGTTGATATTTTGCCACCAGATTCTGATTCAAGTATATCCATCATGGGGGAAAATGAGAAGCCTGATGTTACGTATGCCGACGTCGGTGGTCTTGACATGCAGAAGCAAGAAATCAGGGAAGCTGTTGAGTTACCCTTGACCCAAGCAGATTTATACCAACAAATTGGTATTGACCCCCCTAGAGGTGTTTTGTTATATGGACCTCCTGGTACAGGTAAAACTATGCTGGTCAAAGCTGTGGCTAACAGTACTAATGCGTCTTTCATCAGGGTCAATGGTTCGGAATTTGTCCATAAATATTTGGGTGAAGGGCCTAGGATGGTCAGGGATGTTTTCAGATTGGCGAGAGAAAACGCACCATCTATAATATTCATCGATGAAGTTGATTCCATTGCCACAAAACGTTTTGATGCACAAACAGGATCTGATAGAGAAGTACAACGTATTCTTATCGAGCTGTTGACTCAAATGGATGGATTTGATCAATCGACAAACGTAAAAGTTATCATGGCCACAAACAGAGCGGACACGCTTGACCCTGCTTTGCTGAGACCTGGGAGATTAGATAGGAAGATTGAATTTCCATCACTGCGTGACAGACGTGAACGTAGATTAATCTTTGGTACGATTGCGGCTAAAATGTCGCTAGCTCCGGAGGCAGACTTAGATTCATTAATTATAAGGAACGACTCCTTATCTGGTGCCGTGATCGCTGCTATTATGCAAGAAGCAGGTTTGCGCGCTGTAAGGAAGAACAGGTACGTCATTTTGCAAAGCGATTTAGAAGAAGCTTATGCTGCTCAGGTAAAAACGGACAGTGATGTTGATAAGTTTGACTTCTATAAATAATCAAACTATTGTAGATTACATAAACAAGCACATAGAGGAAGATTCCGAATCTCAAGCATTTGGCTTTAATTTCAAATATCAACTAAGACCATTCATAGTTTATTTGCTAGAGAGGTGTAATATTGTAGGAAGCCAGACCAGGCATAATTGTTTTGAGATTTGAAAAATCCATATGATCAAGGTCCAAATGAGAAATCCACTCTTCTTGCTTTTCTAGTTTGAAGCTTGTTGCCGTTTCCAGGGAAGCAAGCTGGCCTTTAACTGAGTTGGGCGCTATTAGTGTTATGAGTGCTCCGTTCCTCTTGAACTTTGTCACTGATTCGATGAGTAACTCCAAATCAGAACCCTTCAAGTCGACCACATGATCAGTTGTTATGTCAAACCGAACATTATCGAGCAACTCCTGATTCCGAATAAAATTTGTGGTGGAGACCGTCAAATTTTTACTCATATACATCCAAGTCGGCGGTGAGTATGTTTTCCACCAAATGTGAACACCAATAGATCTGCCATCCGAGCGAAACTGATTTATGGCGGGCAGAATTCCTCCTTGGTGAAAGCAACACATAATTGCTCCCATTATCAAATTGAAGAGTATCCATAAACGAAATATTTGCTGCCATTTGATGATTCGAAAAGGTGATCTTGCCGTAAAACAGGAGAATATTAGAGGAGCCAAAGGTATGATAAACCGAAGTTCTTGATGCTTGAATAACGATAATATCGATATTCCAGATATAAGCGAGAGAGCAGCTATGTTGCTGTAAATTTTTTTAAATGATTTGAAAGCACCAGGGAGCAAGATGATCGCAGGACCCGCAATTTGAGGCAAATTGACTAGCAGGTGGGTGAACCTAGAATGAAGTCCATGTAGCGCAAGGTTAGATTCATCTAGATTGTACATCAAGTTATTGAAAGGAGTCACGACGTAGGTGGGGCTCCCGTAAAGATGCGTGTCAATTTGTATAGAGACCAAAGTTGTTAATATTGTTGACATCAGTAAATAGGAAAATGATCTCCAATGTTTTGAATAAAATTGAAGGAAAACGGGAATGGATGGAAGTAAAATAAAACCCGGAAATGTTATACGGTTGAAAGTTCCCAAAGAAATCAGGATTCCTAAAGAGATTGATTCGAAAAAATGGTTTTTCTTCGAATCCAAGTTTGAATCGATTAGCCTCTTATACATTGCCAACACTAATAACAACAAAATAGTCTCGGTAGAATTTGAAAATGAATGACTTTGGTAAGCCAAAGTAACATAAGAAGTCATCACAAAGGAATCGGCAACCAGTGAGTTAACTCTTGAGCCTGAATTGATGATTGAGAGAGTGACTTTGGATATAATCATATAGAGTAGATAATTTTGACCTCTTACAACTCTTATGATATTCATGGGCTGCTTGAAAACCCCTTTATCAAACAGAAACCTCATGACGTACATGATGGGACCATAGAATGCAAACAATGGAACGAAACTTCTGGCTGCATTATCTGACTCAAATTCCCAGGGTATCGACCCTTTGAAATGGTAAAGACGTTGGCATAGAATCTCTAAACTTTGGAAGTGCTCATCGGGATGTAGGTATGAAGGTTGTAGTGCGAGCCATAGAGCAATCGAATGGATGACCAGACGCTTCCAAAAATACCTCATAGCGCATCATAGACTTCACTTGTGCCTAGAGTCTACCTTATTTGATAATTAAATATGTTGTGTTTAGTATGATCGTCATATGTAACGACATGCAAATTTTTTTTACGCACTTCTCATGACATATTGAAGAAAGAGGGAAACAGACATCTTGCCCTAGACAGGCAGTCCCTATAGTACCCTCGTATCAGACAAGCGAAGCGCATTGATAGGTAGTGATAAAGTACCCAGGTGAGGCCAACTTACTCAATTCTTTCTCTCGAGCAATGGAGGTACCAAATGAGCGGGATATTTTGCAATGCATCGAGCAGACTATGGTTGCTGATGCTAAGGTGATCAAACAGGCGGAACAACAACTGTTTGAATTCCAGAAGCAAGCCGGGTTTGCCACTTTTTTATTACGAGTGGTTTCCAATGATGAGGTTCCTTTGAATATACGCCTGTCATCAGCTATTTATTTGAAGAACAAGATTCAAAGGTCATGGAATGCTATTAAGCGGGAGGACGGGATTAAGCCCGATGAACAGCAAGTGCTTAAGGAAAATTTGATTCAAGCTTTGGTGAATAATTCTGAAAACAATCATTTAAGGCCTCACTTGACTGAGTCTATTCGGGGTATCCTCAGCAACAACGACGAATGGGATATGACTGGACCGATTGTCGAACTTCTGTCGAGCGGAAAACAAGAGTATATCTATTCTGGTTTACTAATACTTTTTGAAGTTTGCATTCTCCACAGGTGGGATATGGCCGATAGTCGTTCAGCTATTGACAATACTGTAGCAAACGTTTTCCCTATCGTTGAAGAGATTGCTTCGCAATTGGTTGGGCAGAATGATTATAGATCAAATGAATTGCTCTATTTAATCTTGAAATGTTTCAAGTATGCCTGTTTAAACAATTTCCCAAGATACTTCACCAATATGGACAAACTCAACGCTTGGATTCAGCTGCATCTTTATATTTGCTCCAAGCCTTTACCAGCCGAAGTCCTACAACTGGATCCAGCCGATAGATATTTAGATAAAAGAGTCAAAGTGAATAAATGGGGGTTTGGAAACCTGAATAGATTCATCCACAAATTTTCTAGGCCAACAAAATCCATTTCGGAGGAATTTGTCTCGTATGTTTTCACCAACCTTGTACCTTCGGTACTACAAGAATATTTTAAGATTATTCAAGACTGGGCTAATAAATCTCTTTGGCTAAGCGAATCTTCTCTTCATTACTTGATCCAATTCTTGGAAAAATGTATGGTGACTGATCAAGTCTATCCTTTGATAGAACCACATTTGGGCACTATCTTAGAAACGGTTATTTTCCCATGTTTATGCGCCAATGAGGAGAGTGTGGAATTACTTGAGGAAGACCCGGAGGAATATACTAGGCGTTATTTTGATATGAATAAAGAAGGGTCCACAGCCGACGTCGCATCTTCTGATTTCGTTTTTGTTGTTGGGCATAAGCGTCGTTCTCAGCTGGATAAAGTATTGCCATTCATAAATAATATCTTCATGAGCTTTTCAGGTAATGAGGCAGATGTTTCTTGTGCTTATAAGCAAGAAGGAGCCATGCGAATGATCTCCACCCTATTTACATTTTTGGATCCCTCGACAGATCTAGAAGGAATATTTTCCCACTTCATCTCGTCTTTCCTATCTCAAACAAAATATCCATTTTTAGTAGCCAGGGCTTTAGAAACTGTTTCGATATATGGCAACAGCTTCGAAGATTTAGGGACTTTATCTAAGTTGTTTGAATTGACTTACACCCATTTTCTTAATAGTGACATCTTACCAATTCAAATTGAGGCAGCTGATGCACTAAAGACTTTGGTTGTTTCAAACCCTAACATTCACAGTCATATATCTTCCCAAGTTCCAGGTATCATGGAAAAACTTCTAAAACTTTCAAAAGAATTCCAAATTGATATCATATCAGAAGTGATGGAAGTATTTGTGGAAAGGTTTGCCGATGAATTAACTGTATTTGCGGAAGATTTAGCAGATAACTTGGTGGACCAATTTTTGACGTTAGGTAGAGCAATGGTAGAAAACTCTGGAAACGCTTATTCTACCGGAGATCAAGACCAAGAAATCCAAGCCAGTGCTTTGTTACAAACGATGACCACAATGGTGATGTCAATGACTAAAGTTCCGTTAATCGATAAATTCTTACCCGTTGTGAAATTCACTATTCTGAACGCTCAAATCTCTTTTTTGAGCGAACTAGTTGATTTAATGGATTCTTTGGCGCTGTCTTCACAAGCTTTATACAGCCAGTTCACTCCAGCAATCTGGGAAATGTTTCATGATGTGCTCGATTCTTTCCAAACATACGCGATGGATTACTTCGAAGTATATCTTGTATTTTTTCAAACTGTGGTGACACATGGCTTTCCAAGAGACCAAACATTTCTGCCACCCTTTTTGGAAATTATAGGTGTCAAGTTGGAAAGCGAAATAGATTATGACGTTGAAGGTGTGCTGGATATTCTCGTACTTTACGCTCTTTCAATGAGAGATATTCCTATGTTTGACCGAGCCTTAAAAGCCGCATCAAACGACGAACTAGAATTGGAGGACTCTCACATTGTTAAAACCTTTCTTGCCAATCTATTTGTTAAACCGGTTGAAACTTTGCAAATTTGTGAACACGAAGGTGCAACATTATCAATGTTGACTAAATGGTTCTCGTGCAAGTTTTCTAGCGTATTTGCTACAAAATTGCAAATGTTGGCTATAATATCACTATTCAAATTACCGGGACTTCCTAGTTGCGTGAAAGGGTTTACAAATCAATTTTCTGATAAGCTAGTAACCTTAACTGAACAGCTCCCGGACGCTATAAGGAAAAGGGACGCCATGTCAAAGGGTGATGGTGGCATTCAGGAAATTCTCGAGACAGGTGTTAATCTCGATGAGGATGATTATTTCGAGGAGTATGAGGAAGATTTAAGCGAGACTGTTTTGGACCAAGTCAATGCTTTCCAAGAAGTGCACAATTTCTTTTCACAACTACAGGTCCAAGATACAGCCAAATACCAACAAATCATTGGTTCATTATCTGATGACAAAAGACAATCGTTAAACGTCATCCTTGAGTTTGTTTCCCAGAATTAAATTAAATGAAGTGGATCGAAACACACATCATCTGTATATTATTGTTACAACTCGAACACCGACCTTTGTCAGAAAGGGCAATGCGTATAAATAGAACTAAAAATATTAATACCACAATTATAACCTAATCCGATGTCGAGTGACTTAAGCTCCTTCGCCTGCGTCAAATTGAAAGGCTTCCGCCTCTCGCAAAATACTATACACCTCTTCAACCATCGACATCCCCACCTACACTTTTGTGACACAGTCTCATTTTTTCAAGATACATAAAAACATGTACGCCCGTGAAACCACAGAATCTCTTTGGTAACTGCGTGGATATCCCATCTTCCATCACTCTTCTGATTTAATGCTTTCATCATTACTTGCACCTCCAACACTAGACTGGTGCAACCTTGACCTCGACTGTCTAAACAACTCCTCCTGTTGTCGTAGTAACTCTTCTTCCGACAGCCCAGATTTTTTGAACTTGGCGTCCCTTTTCTCCTTGACCCGTTGAGATCCCTTATATTCGACAAGTTGTTGTTCCAAATATGGAATAAATTCGCTGTACTCTAGTTCCTCTAGCGCCTTAATCACATGTTCAGGCGCGATAGTCTTCTTGGCATCGCTCTCGGCCATGTCAGACGCCATCGACGACAAGATCATAATGAACTCGATTCCAGATTTGATTATGATCTCTCGTGCTTCCTTGCTGAAGGTGAGGTCTGTCTCCAACACCTCAGATATAATCTTTTGTACCGTGGCTAAACATAGGAACATCCTCCACGTTAGTCTTGTGTGCCTGAAAGCAAAATTCTGCTAACCACTTCACATACCTTTAGGTAGCGATATATCATCTAGTTCATTAGCCATCGCTCCTCAATTCCTTTCAATGCCTTAACTTTACAATTTTTGTCATATGAGAATCACTAAACTATTCGGCCTTATATCTCATTTCTGTAAATACTTATTACCCTTTTATACTTTTGGCGACCGAAAAATACCCAAATTTTGAAAAATGGGAACATCCGAGGGAGAAAACAAGTAAAACTGAGGGAAAAGGACCTCCCGCATACTGAATACTTCCACGTACAGTGCAATATATAATGGATAGTTGGATCAGGAATTGCTCAGCGGCTAGGAGCCGCTTCAACCATGTGTAGTAGTCATAAATAGTGCACATCAGTATGTTACTAGTCATTATGTACGATGGTGAAAATTTTTGGTCAGAAAGTATTAAAACCTGAGATGCGATGAGATGAGATGCGACGCGATGAACAAGTTGAAGAGCTTTGAAGGTGGTTTCTCTCGATTTGATATGTCTACTATGGAATTGCCCGTGGAGCTTTCGAAGTTCGATGATAGTGGCAGATGGCTGTGCTATGTGTCAGTGGCATTGAATAAACAGAGAGTAAGTGTCGAACCTGTGCATGGCAACTCTGGGAGCGACCTTTTAAATGAGAACTTTTTATATCTGGACGACTCTTCTTTAAAAGTCGTGTCAATGGAATGGCATCTGCTCTCATCTACTGATACATTATGTGTGTTTTTAGGTCTGAGCAATGGTGAGATATGGATTTACTCACCTGCGGCCAATGAGATTGTCTATAAAATGAGTACCGAGAACTCTTACGAGATTCAGGACTTGAAAATAACCGACAACGGCAACTACCTATGGTCTGTTGATTCCGATGATGTTTTTTATAAATTTGACGTGACAGATTTTACGTTGAAGGACCATTTCAAAGTTGAAACTTGTTCACAATTGAATAAGATTTGCTTGGTGCCTGGCGATGATTCGAAGCTACTAGCAGCCTCGCATTCAATTTTTCTGGTGGATGTGGCTGCCCGGAAAATCGTCCAAACATATCCTGGTCATATTTCACCAGTGACGCATTTATTCGCGTTCAACAAACAGTGTTTTCTGAGTGGTGCAATTAATGATAGATTCCTGAACGTTTACGAGATTGAAACCTCGATGACCAAGGCGGTATTGGTATTGCAATCTAATCTGACAACATTATCCTCGCAGAATGATCTATCGATTGCGGCCACCACAGAAGACGGTGATGTAGAAATTTTCTCGGATCCCTTAGTGGCATCGAACTTAGCAAGCAATAAAAGAAGAGCTAATAGTAAGTCAAAACAGTCAAATAAAAAAGTGCACGTCAAGAAAGATTCACTGAAACCTTTGCGAGTTATCGACGTTTCCATAAACTTAGACGTGCTGACTGTTTGCTGGTTGCAAAACGCAACGATACCCCATTTTGCTCAATTGAAGTGGCAAGACTTACCCCTAGATTATGACCTGGAAGTTTCGACTAATATCTCCAAGAGAGGTGGCAAAAATGACCGCTCCTTATACGGTACTGAAATCGCAGCAGCTACCAACTACGCCGAAGGTAATGCAAAGGTTACTTCTGGTGACAATTTCAGGCATGTAAATGATGCTATAAAACAGTGGGAGCTGGAACTAATAGAACAAGAGAGAGAGAATGATAACCGCGGCGATGATGAAAATTTGACTGCATCCCTTGCTGACCAGTTGGAGGCAACAAGTTTATCGCGTATACAGGTGGGCAAAAAAAAAAATTCCACCGCAACAACTGTTGGTACAGTTACTGTAGTGTTATCACAGGCATTACAAGCCAATGATCATTCTCTGTTGGAAACGGTACTAAATAATCAGGATGAAAGAGTCATAAGAGATACTATTTTCCGTTTAAAGCCTCCTCTAGCGGTGATCTTGCTTGAAAGACTAGCAGAACGTATCGCAAGACAAACACATAGGCAGGGATCACTGAACGTCTGGGTTAAGTGGTGCCTAATCATTCATGGCGGTTATTTAGTCGCGATCCCCAATCTAATGTCGTCGTTGTCATCGCTGCACTCCACTTTGAAAAGACGTTCGGATCTTCTACCCACACTCCTGGCACTTGAGTCCCGCTTAGAATATGCCTTGAATAGAGTGCCTGAGGATCCGCTGCATGAGGATGAGGAAGATCTCGAAGAAGTGCTAGAAGAGCAAGAAGAAGATGTCGAGTATAACGAAGAGCTGGACGATGCTGGTCTAATAGAAGATGGGGAGGAAGATGACGATGAGGAAATCGGATACTACGAGGAAAGCGAGACAGAAGGAACAGTGGCAAATGGTTTATCCAGCGATCAATCTGATGGTGACGGTCATGACAGCGACGAAGCAGGATACAGCGATGTAGAAATTCAATAAATTACTTTCAGCGAAAACTCCCGTGCTCATGAGATAGCCATCCGCACATATAGATATATTTAGTTGTATATAGAGCACTAATCAATCGACAGCATGCTAGCACGTTTTAAAGCACATCAACATGTTGAACACGTGATGTGCGGCATCCCGTACGGCTTTTCCTTTCATCGGGTTTCGGTTCATCAATTTTTCAATCGTGCTTATCATGTCAAAATTTGCTTGGATGATAGTTTAAATTATCAAAACTATAAAGCGTTCTAAGAAAGAGCTATAACTGTTGCAGTTCCTGTGTCCATTGTGATCGTTTCAAACTTCGGTGTTGGTGCTACTCTGAAGAAACAAGTGACTGTACCTGATAATTGAAGAAAATGTCTGACGATAAGGAATATATCTCTTATAATAACGTTCACCAGTTATGCCAATTTTCTGCTACTAGAATCAAAAATTTCCAGCCAGATCTTATTATTGCGATCGGTGGTGGTGGGTTTATTCCAGCCAGAATCTTGCGTACTTTCCTAAAGGAGCCAGGTGCACGCACCATCAGAATTTTTGCGATTATTCTATCCTTATATGAGCAAACTGCCGAAAGTGGAGAGGAGGCGATAGGTGCCAAGGTTCAAAGAACTCAATGGATTGATTATGAGCAGTGTAAATTAGATTTGGTGGGTAAAAACGTTCTGATCGTCGACGAAGTTGACGATACACGTACAACTCTGCACTATGCTTTGAGCGAACTAGAGAAGGATGCTGAAGAGCAAGCCAAGGCTCAGGGCATCGATTTGGAGAAAAATCCAGAATCAAAGACAACGTTCGGTATTTTTGTCTTGCACGACAAATTAAAGCCAAAGAAAGCAGATCTTCCTCCAGAGATTATCAATGACAACAATCGTTATTTCGCTGCTAAACAAGTACCTGACAAATGGTTTGCGTATCCATGGGAATCGAAAGATATCGTTTATCACACCAAGAGAGCAATGGAACAAGGCAACGACGTGTTTTTGCCGTGATCTGCGACCACGACAGGTCGTAAGGCTCGAGTGCCACTCCTTCAATTGATTATTTTAAGTAATGTATTATTTGTAGATTAGACAGCTAACGATTCTATCTGCATGGATTCGTCAATATCTATATTCTACCTGATGGTATTTCTTTCGATCAACAAAGCGACGTTACTATAAAAAGACAAGTTCCTCTGCTGTTTATCCTCGTGCTCGCCACAAAAAACAGCCCGAAGTATTGGATACAATAAGGTATTGAGAGAGATGACTATAGGCAAAATCCCAGTATGGTTGGACTGTGACCCAGGTCATGATGATGCTATAGCCATGTTGTTGGCATGCTTCCATCCGGCATTCAATCTCTTGGGGATAAGTGCATCTTATGGGAACTCATCACCTCAGAATACTTCTTATAACGCACGATCATTGATAACTGCATTTGGCAAAGAGTCAGATGTCCCTATCTACTCTGGAGCACAAAAGCCCTGGGTTCGTGAAGCCAGCTACGCTCCTGACATTCATGGATCATCCGGCTTAGATGGTACCACATTGCTCCCTTTACCAAGATGTGAATTGCATAAAGAAAAATCGTACCTGGATGCTTTAGAGGCAGCTATTTCGGAGTACCAAGATGACATAACCATATTGTCAACGGGCTCATTGACTTCCGTGGCTACCCTTTTTAGGGATAGACCTCATTTGAAAAAGGCGGTTAGATACATAAGTATAATGGGAGGAGGTATTGGCATTGGAAATATTAATGAGAATAAATCAGCTGAATTTAATGTGTGGATTGACCCGGAAGCTGCGAACTTTGTTTTTAAGGATGACGTTATCAAGAATAAGTGTATTCTTTTGCCACTAAATGTTACACATCAGGCTATTGCCACAAACGACGTTGTTTGTAAGATTCGCGGTGAAAAAGAAAACAAGTTGCGCCAGCTTTTCTATGAGCTCTTCAAGTTTTTTGCGCATTCTTACAAAGATGCACAAGGTTTTGACCTTGGCCCCCCAACTCATGATCCGCTTACTTTGATGCCGTTGCTAGAGTTTTATAACTATGAATCTACTTCATTAGTTAAGTTCGATTATAAACGTTTGGACTTGTCCGTTGTTGAAGATTCAGAAAGTCCGGATCTCGGCAAATTATGCGTTGTTAAGGAGTATTCATTAGAAGATGCAGAAGGAACCATAGTCGGTTTTAATTTGAACATGAACTTTTTTTGGGAGCAAGTCTATCAATCTCTGAATTTGGCCGAAAATTCTTCCACCATTGAAAATATGCGTTGAATTTGCATATTATACATTTATAAAGACGAGGTATTGTGAATAATATCCTCGGGACAGCTTGAACGGACTTTGATCTTCAATTCTAGTCGAAATGGGCATAGCGGTCCTGCTGGTGTCATCTTTTCAATCCAATGAGGAGAAAGTGTGAATTCAAATCTTCTCAGTATCTCGGCAATAGTGATTCTCATCTCTGTCAGTCCCAGCTTTTCTCCCAGGCATGCTCGACGTCCACCATGGAATGCCGACATTGCGTAAGTGTTTTTAGCCTGCTTCCATTTTTTAGTTATAGAAGAGATGTCTTGACCCCACCTCTCTGGAATAAATTCATCTGCTTGAAGGCCCCAGAATTTTGCGTCGTGAGTCGCACCGAAATTGTTATACCCCACATAGGTGCCCTTAGGAATTATTATGTCGGACCCTAGACGGCATGAACGCGAAGTACAACGATTTATAATGGTATTTAATGGAGGCATGAACCTTACAGCTTCATATAAGAATGAGTTCAATATTGGAAGCTCTGCCAACGTCTTAGAGTCATAGACGTTTTCGGTTTCATTTCTTATGTTTTGTTGCCATTTGTCTTTATACTTGGCCAACAAATAAAGCGAAGTAGTTAATAAAAGCTGGGGGTTTTCATGTCCAGCAACAAGTAATATCACTATGTTATCTGTTAATTGCTTGTAATTAATCACCTCATTATTGAATGCCCTTATCAAATCACTAGATACAAAGGCAGTTTGTTCGAATTGATAATTCTTCACCAAATGCTCTTGAACATGTGAGACAAGCTCCTTTCGAAACTCTTCAACATCCTTAAAAGCTTTCTTTCTTGAAGGTAATGGGAAAAGGTCAAAAAAGGGAAATGTTAAAAAGAAAGGATGGAAGATTTGTTTCTTAATATCAACGAGATTTTCATGAAGTGGATTGTATTCTTGTTTGAGGGCGCCAAAGTTAAATCCTAAAACTGTTTGGGAGATGTTATCAAGAGAAAGACGCTGAATGTAGGAACTCATTGCTATTGAAGCTTCTCCCCCAAAATTCGCTAATTCGGTATCAAGAACCTGACACATCAATCTAGCATTGCGATAAAAAGGTCCATCGTCGAAATGTTGTAACCCGTTAGCCATAATAGATCTGTATTTTTTCCAAACTTCTCCGTGAGCACTAATTATATTATCTCCAGTATATTTTGCTATCACGCTATAAGGTATCTTCTTCTGGTTACCACTTTTGGCGAAAGTATCCTCATCTTTAAATATTTGTGCCAGATAGTCAGGTCTGCTTACGATAATATTCCAGCGTGAACCAAAAAAAATCTTTGCCGCCCCATATTTTTCCAATGGGTCTCTCAAATATAAGTTGAACAGCTCGACTTGGTCAATGTCCAATATGGAGGGTAAAAAGATAACATAGAATGGAATGGTTGGGATAGTCTTCGGAAAATTCAAAGGGGGGACAATAATTTTGAAAATTAGAAAAATGACCAATATTAAAAAACTAAAAACCAGAAGCGACTTCAAAGCCTTGATATCAAACCATTGAGTCGACATTTTCAGAGGTTTGCATTTGTGGTTTGCGTAAACCCAACTTTAAAAAATTTTTTTTTTTCGTACTGGCGCCATTAAATAATCTCTGACGCGAGGTAGTTTTCCAAAATGTCTAAAGGCAATGAAATGTTTCTTTGAAAAACTTTGAGAAATTCGTTGAAACCTCTGCATGGTTAATCATTCAAGACTTTAATTATTACTATTTTAGAGCAACCTCAGAGTGATTTTGAAATAAAACGAAGAACACAGAGGATATATTTAGAAATCAGTGAAACAAAGCGTATAGCGAGGACTTTCAAGTTTTAAGAGAAACGTCTCTTTATGTAAGGATCTGAGGTAATAGGATTTGTTGGGCAATTGGAGCTACTTCTGTTCTGGGTAGCTAGACATATCACTCGTTGGTGAACCCTAAAATACCTCAGAGCAGATTTTTAAGTTTCCATGACCAAATTAAAATTTAATTGAAATAAAACAAATTCTTCCAAGATGATGAGGTCTTAAAATAAACATAATCACCCTAAAATATTCCAGCTTTCTTCCAAAAAACTAAAAAGCCTTTGATATTGACATTGGCGAAAAGTATACCACAGAACATGGAAGGACTTACCCGTTAAGTAGACGTTTCTCTCGAACGAGGAGTGACATGTATTTGATTAATTCATATATAATCAAGCGGATTTAAAGGCTTGATGATTATATTAATAAAGTCCATAGTTAATGGTATTATAGCCTCATAAGTAATAACTGGTCTATACCGCCCAATATACTCAAAAATATTGAGAATGACTATAACAGAAAATCTTATTTCTGTGAATCAACAAAAGCCTTCGTCTACAGGGCACCCTTTCGACTCAAAGGGTGAAATTGCTATTCCACACCAACTAAAGGATCTATCCACGTATAGCAAATTTTTAGCTCTGTATACTAGGGACATTCAGGGAAACACCTGCACTTCTATTGAGGAAAAACAAGATTGCACAATACAATCAAAATGGGTCTCTTTTGTTCAGCTTATAAAAAAGATTGAACCAGCTAGAGCTTCGATGACAGGAAGAATTATGGAGTATCACATACCAATCGAAGAAGCACAAAAATATACTGGCGGGCTCTCAGTGCCCATAAAGATCTCAGAATATTCAAAGGATGGTGAAAACCAGATAAGAGGTTGCATTACCACAGTAGAAGACGAGAGCGAATTCAATGATTGGTTTATATTCCACATCTTAGACCAAGCCCGTTTGAATCTCAGCGAACATAAAACGATTATGACGAAGATTCCGTATTATGAAATCTTTTGTGACTACTTTGAAAAAAACTTGAAAAATACGACATTAGATGATCAATGGTTCGCCGAGGGACGTGAGTATTTTATCAAAAGAGTGAAATATTTCACAGATAGGTATGCTAAAATTGAATGCGTTCTTCCTGCATTTCCCTGCAAATCTTCCAACATAGACAAAGTAGCTGGGCATATTCCAGATAAAGGAGAGGAACTCGCTTTAAAAAAATTAATCAAGGCCACCATTGACGTAGGAAAGCTATATCCACCCGGAATGAAAGTTTGGATTGTGAGTGATGGCCACGTCTTTTCCGATTGTATTGGTGTGGACGATGATGTCGTTAATAGCTATACAGCCAAGTTGCACCAATTTTATGACAAGATTGCAGTGCCTGGTGTTGATGCCATTGGGTTTTGTGGATTGAACGATTTATTCTTCAGCGGAGCCGCAGCAACAAGATTCCATCCTCAATTGATCGAAGAAATGGAAATCGAACATTTCACTGGCTCCAAAATATGCGCCATGTCTGATGTTTCCAGAGCAATCCTAATGAAAGGTTGTGACACAGACGATGGCAGATTGAGGAAGCAAATTTCTATTGATGGGCACCCAAGGTTAAATCTGTATAGAGGTTTCTCTCGTTTCATGATGGAGGACTTGAGTAGGTTACCAAATTTCGAAAAAGCTTCTAAAAAGAGCTTTAAAAAGGTTGTCTCGAAAATAGCATTCAACATGATCAAGAGAAATGACGCATACTCTAATTTGGTAGAGTTGATATTTCCCCACCATATGAGATTGTCAATTCATGCACATACAAATAGTGGGCCGAAATTTGGTATCAAAGTTATCTCTCCTGAGCAGTGCCTAATTGTAAAGTCCTTGAGCGACGGAGAGGAGCCGAAGTTCGAAGATTTATTACATATCCCCACGCCATGGCACAACTGTGTAGCACAGCTTGATAATGAGCAGTTTATCTTGACAAAGTCCAAAGTAGTCAAAGAGGCATTAGAGAGTGAAACATATGAAGGTGAATGGAAGGAAACGTGCATTGACAAAGGCGAAGGTGGATATTATGTGCTGAGAAAATCTAAATGATCCCAGAGTAAACGAAAAACTAGGCTTATTAGAATTGTATTTCACAACGATTTGTTTTAGGTTTTCTACCCGAGGTCCCATCTTTGTGGATTGGCTTGAGATTCAAAGAGCACTCAGTGAAAACTGACCAACAAATTTTTTCAAGTTATGTTTTGAATTGGTTCGTTCCTTAACTCTGAATCTTATATAGACTTAGAAGTGAAGTAGTTTTTTCTTAATAATTATTCCCTTGCATGGATTACGCCACTTGGTTACGATACAAAGTGTTGGCTACATAGAGCATCAACTATCGGGAATTTATGAAAATGGAATTGCCGTGTAGTTTTGCGTTAAACTTACTCCTTGTTTCAGGACTCTTTGTGGACTTACTAGACAAGTTGTAAGTGCTTCAATTCGAATTCAGCTCAGACCGCAGCTATCAAAATTCAACTGTATGACTGCTGGTAAATATTTTGAGAATTTAATAAAAATGCACGAATGATTTAGTTCACAGAGTAAGCTATACAGACCTTGGTTAATCGACCATTTTAACTAATAAATTCAATTAAAACTATAACGCGGCAGACTGGATAATAGTTTCACCTGTTGAGGTGATAATAAATGGTTCAAATTATAGTACATTCAATATCATTCCGTAGCTTTTTTCGTTCAAGTCCTTGAGGTTTAATGAGATATACTTTTGTTATTTTCTGTAGCGGAGGAAATCTTCAGTGGTTCATTAGTCATATAATACAGGTATTTGTAATTTTTTTTATTCATCACACAAGTTACATGGAGATGAAGGAGTAAAAAAAGAAAGCGGATATACCACACACCACTCAAATGGCACCCAAATAATCTTCTTTAATACTACCGATTGCATGAATTGAGCTGACTTGACTTATGCAACCTTCGATTTTGACACGAATTCGGCTCTTTATCGTGATAACATCTTCAGAGCTTTGATATGATGGAGGATTAGAGCCGGCATTGAACACCAAGTCTTGCGGCATCAAGTGCTTTGTGACAAATACCTTCATTGGCCCCACTTGAACTTCAAAACCGTGCTGAGAACACGATACCACTGTTCCATCTACCACTTCACCTTTGAAAGGCTTGAACACCACAGCTCTATATTTTACTGTGAATTCTGCCGACCCATCCGTTGGCAAGATTCTGCCACGTTCAATTTCAATACTGTTATAATCCAAAACACAAAGAATGTAGCCAAACTTACCAGTACATGAACCCTCAACCTCCTGTAGCAACTTGGTTTTCAAATAATCCTTCATGCGAGGACCGAAAAACGATGGATGAAGAGTGATATTCAAGGAAAGATCCTTTATGAAAAACATGATCGACAAACAGTTAGCCACAAAGCTGTTGGGAAGGATAGAATTGGCCAATGGTTCAACCGCTAACTCTCGAAACGATGTGCTTTGTCACATTGTTACCACCTCAAATTAATGGCTTTTTTTTTCATTCACTCTTAATAAAAAAATACTCGTTAGTAATGATATATAATTTTTCAAGCTTTTATAGAAGGACATTTCTGTTAATGAAGAATAATAGAACTGTAAGACGTTGACAAGGGATCAAATATACTAGCAACTCTTAAAAATGTCTCAAAAAGTGGGCCACACAGCTCTCTCATTTGCTCGCCTGTGGCATCATGTTGATCTGGCGAAGGACAAGAGGACATTGGGTAGATTGGCTTCAGCGATTGCAATCACTTTAATTGGAAAACACAAGCCTGTGTATCACCAAAGTCAAGACTCTGGTGACTACGTGGTCGTATCGAACTGCCAAGCACTACGTGTAACCGGTAAAAAATTTGAACAAAAGACTTATTGGTCGCATTCTTCGAAGCCTGGTCAATTGAAGCTGAGAACGATGGATAAGGTAGTGGCGGACAAAGGTTACGGTGAGATTTTGAAAAAAGCTGTCAGTGGTATGCTACCCAAAAACAGATTGAGAAAGACAAGACTAGATAGGCTTAAAGTGTTTGACGGAAGTGATCATCCTTACAAACAAAATATCACTGCTTTTGCGTTTGATCAACCCTACGTTAAGGCTCAAATGGAAAAACTTGCTAACAAAGTAGATGATTGCACATGAAGGGAGTATGTACCATCACCCTCATAACCTAGTGTTGAGTGGTCTTGAAGTTTAGCTGTTCTTGTATATACGCACAAAATTAAATAGCTACGGGGTGAGAAAAAAAAAGAAAATCATCATATTATATTACATGCATTTAATTCGAACATTACTTAACTTATTTCAAACGTCCTTTGTACACAAAGTGCTGTGTTCTTAGAAATTGAACTTCAAAACTGACAAAGGCACTCCATCAAAATTATTTTCTTTCATTGATTAAAGTTCAGTTCATCTGACTTTTTTATTTTGTTTAAAAATCTTTTGATCTATCAGTGTATAGACGGGGCGTGATATTCATTGCCATCAGCTCTTGAAATAGTAACTTGGCGGCATAGGGAATATGGATTTGATAAATATCAATCTTGTTATCACATCCTTTACATTCAAATTGATTGTGATTCAGCTTAGCGATCACACTCATCAAACCACAAATACCACATATATGGACTCTAAATGCATCGGAAGCTTCCATAAGTCTTTCCTTCAAGAAGGAGGCTGCACCATGAGCAATCATACAGTCACGTTCCATTTCACCGAATCTTAAACCACCATCTCTCGACCTACCTTCAACCGGTTGTCTTGTTAGAACTTGCATTGGGCCACGCGCTCTTGCGTGGATCTTGTCGTCAACCATATGCCTTAAACGTTGATAGTATGTTGGTCCAAAAAAGATTTGAGCCATCAATTTTTTACCAGTATGACCATTATACATGACTTCGAAACCACGCGATTGGTAACCATGCTCACGTAGAAGTTTAGAGATACCTTCAACTGTAATGTCGGTGAATGGGGACGCATCACCTTCATTACCAGAAAGAGCAGCCACTTTACTCAAAAGACATTCGATTAAATGTGCGACTGTCATACGAGAAGGAATAGCGTGAGGATTAATAATTAGATCAGGAACAATACCCTCTGCAGTGAAAGGCATATCTTCTCTACCATATGTAATACCGATGGTACCTTTTTGTCCGTGACGAGAGGCAAATTTGTCACCAATTTGAGGAACCTTGGTCGTTCTCACACGAACCTTCACAAATTTCAAACCATCTTGATTTGTTGTTATCAGGACTTGATCCACAATACCATTTTCTGTACTTCTCAGTGGTGTGGAAGCATCACGTTTTGAGTGGTAGGCCGTTCTTTGACCCAATTCTTCTTCATCTGGGGATATTGGGGTAGTCTTACCAATAATAATATCTTCTCCAGACACTCTCACACCTGGAGCTATCAAACCATCATCGTCCAATTTATCATAGGTGCCATGCTTCATTCTTAACGTATTTGTACGTTGAGGCTTTTCAAAAGTCTCAGTGATGGACATACCATATTTCTTTTCCTGGTCCATATAAGACCTGAAAAATAGCGATCTAAATAGCCCACGATCAATAGATGATTGATTCATAATCATAGAATCTTCTTGATTATAACCCGAATAACAGGCAATCGCCACAATCGCATTTTGACCAGCCGGTAGTTCTCTGAATTTCAAGTATTCCATAGCACGAGTTGTACCTAGAGGTTTTTGAGGATAGTAGAGAATGTTGGCCATTGTGTCCATACGGACGTTATAATTTGTGAGGAAAACGCCCATAGCTTGCTTACCCATCGCAGATTGATAAGTATTACGTGGTGATTGATTATGATCGGGGAATGGAATAATAGAGGCTGCAACACCAAGAATCATAGAGGGATGAATTTCACAATGGGTGAAAGTAGTAGCATGCTGGGTAGCTCTGATACGTTTTGCTAAATCATCCTCTTCATCAAATTCAGGAGTTTCCTGCGCAGGTTCTAAGTCCTCTGGCTGCATAGAAATCAAAATAGTTTCTTCTTCTTCCGCATCAATGTATTCAACTAGGCCTTCATTTAAAAGCGAAGACCATGTATAGTCCTCTGAATCTTCATACCCGCCTTCAATATCCTGGTATTCAGTAGCCATCAGCTTTGCAACATGCCCTTTCCTCACCTTCAATTCTTTATGCCCTAAACTATCATCGTCTTCAACAATAAATAGTGGTCTGTAAACTCTACCAGCATCTGTAAAAATTTTTAACTCCTTTTCACGAATGTCTCTAACCATAGACACTTCTGGGTTGATATCACCTTTTCTTCTCAACGTCCTTAAAGTCTCCATCAACCTAGCTGGATTTCTGTGCACACCATGCCAAACACCATTGACAAATACTCGGGTGGCGTCAGGTGATTGATGAGGAACGTAATCTTCCAACGGTTCCATACCCCATTCACTCAAAAAGGTGATAATTGGCATTGGATCAGTACCCACAGAGATACATGACATCAATGACAAATTCTTGACTAAACCACACGCTTGACCCTCAGGCGTTTCTGCAGGGCAAACCAGCCCCCAATGTGTATTATGTAATTGACGAGGCTTGGCAAGCTTACCATCACGACCAATAGGCGTGTTAGTTCTTCTTAAGTGAGATAAAGTTGATGAATAAGTGTAACGATTTAAAACCTGGGAAACACCGGCTCTTGAGGACATTGCCTTCTTTTGTTCACCCCAATTACCTGTAGCCAGAGCATACTTTAAACCCGAAGTGATAGTCTTGGCATTAATGGCCAATTTCATGTTGAAATCTTTAGCTTCTTCCACTGTTCTTTGCATATAACGGAAAATGTCTTTGGTCAACTTTCTGAACAGCGTCTTGAATAGTTGTGCTAACAATGGGCCGGCCAGGTCCAATCTTTTCTTACCGAAATGATCACGATCATCTTGGTCTTTACGGTCTAGGGCACACAGTAACAATCTATTAATCATGTACCCAAGGAAAAAGGCCTTTCTACTCTCAAAACCTTCAAGTTGTGTGATATGTGGTAAAAATTCTTTTTGTAAAATATCTCTCGCATACTGAATTCTCTTCTCCTTCTTTATACCCAATGCAGTACCACGACGACCGATGAAATCTAACGCCGTCTCACGATCTTGAATGACGAAACCGTCTTCGACACATGGCTTTAGCATTTCCAACATTTGCCAATCGTTCACATCATAACAGATATGTTCCAAAATTTCACCATCAGGAATGATACCCAAAGCTCTAAATATAATAACGATTGGAATGTCTTGTTTAATATATGGCAGAGTTGCTTTGATAGTACGCGCAGAGTTGCCCTCACGACCATATAATTTGACCTGTAAGGTACTGATAAACCTGGAACCTTTCTCTAGAGCCGACCTGATCTCCGCAACATGGGAAATTGGAGATGGCGCAGCTTTTTTGAAAACCTGAACAATATTACCCGCTGAGCGTTCTTGAGCAATCAAGACTTTCTCAGAACCATTAATGATGAAATAACCACCCATATCGAATGGACATTCTTTCAACTTATACAAATCAGATTCGGTTGCCTCACTCAGATAACAGTTCTTGGATCTCAACATGATCGGAAGACGACCAATGAAGACTTTCCCGCTTTCATTATCGTCTTCAGACTCTTCAGCAATCAACTCATACTTCAGTTCTCTTCCGGGCACATCAACCGCCTCATAGGTTCTCTTCTTTACATCAACAAACAGCCCTGATGAGTAGGTCAAATTTCTAAGTCTTGCCTCCTGAGGGTATAAAGCGTGTGTGACACCATCCGACTCGTTTACCATAGGTTTCGTAACATATATTTTACCAAAGCCAATCTCGTACTTTCTGCTGATATTATCAGCTTCAGTTGTGTGTTGAGCTAATTGTTCTAATATCAAGGTGGAGTCCTCAGAGATAATATCTTGTAGGGTGTAATCGACAAATTGGTTGAACGAATCCAACTGCTGCGAAACCAAACCTTTCTCCCGAAAAAATGCAGAGATCACAGCCCAGGAATCTTCAGCAGTGATTGGCGAATTCTCATCCTCATAACCATACGGATCCTCATTATAGTATTCGTCATCTACAGCAGACATAACGAACTTAATCTTCACTTGATTAGATGATAGATCCTTCTTCCTCTGTATAGGTTAATTTATCAACAAAAACACAGATCGTAAGAATTTCGTAAGAGCCTCTGGAACCTTGTAGAGACTTGACACACTCTTTTGAGAATCCTACCAAAACCTTACCACTCCTTGCGACTAAGTGTCCTAGTTGCTCTCTCTCTAAGCGACTTTTCCAACTGTTTTCTTAAGTGACCTTGTCTTATTTTCCATCTCAATCGGCATTCGTTGTTTGGTTCGCCACCAATCGAGGCAAAAAAACTTTCAAATCATGTCCAACGAATTCTCGCTAGGAACGATACTAAACTGGTGAAAAATATAAAGCTTACTGGCATTGAGATAGAGAATTGAAAGCCGGAGACAATAAAGAGAAGATTTAGTCAACTACCAGGTTTTTTATTTCAGAGTGTTGCGCGTGGAATTGCAATATAGAATGCCAAGGCTGCTAGCTAGAAATACATTGTCTTCCCTCATATCTGCAAATGGGATGCTAGGGCTCAGATCACTGGCTACAGTGGTCGAGACTGGTGTCAAAGCTGTCCACTCTGCCAAGAATAGGGTGAGCGATCGAATTTTGGCTCGGAGTCGAAATGACATCGCGAAAGGCTCAGCACATTTCAGAGTGGGTGGGAAGAAACTTTTTTTCCCTAAGGCACGTATCATTTTATTGAGACCCAATGCAAAGCATACGCCTTATCAGGCAAAATTTATCGTTCCCAAATCTTTTAACAAACTGGATCTGAGAGACTATTTATTCCACGTATATGGTCTGAGAGCTATGAACGTAACCACACAGCTGCTGCATGGCAGGTACGCAAGAGTCAGTCTTGGAACGCCCAGATATAGGGAATCGCAGATCAAGAAAATGACCATCGACATGGTCGAGCCATTTATTTGGCCAGAAGAGCCCAAGAAAGAGGAGAATAATGCATGGAACGATTATCTGGTTAAAAACTTGCAAAAATACCGTGAAGACAGACTGCGCATTGGCTCTGACGAGTTCAAGCCTGGTAAGGCATTTGGGGGAGCGGTTGGACCATTTAGACAGGTTGCACAACCCTTCATCCCTAAGTTTTTCCGCAAACGACTCGACAATAAGAGGGTGAGGTATCAAACCAAACTGACCCGTATGAACGAATTACTAAAATTAAACAAGTATGCTAATCTCTAAGCACAAAATAACGTTATAAATCCTCTAAACTTTCCATGTAAATAAATAGATAATCTCTTTCTTTTAAACTGCCTTAGGGCTTGCGCTGTCTACTCTCCTCAATAATATCGTCAAGGAAGTCGTAGCCTTCGCCTAATTTTGAAATTGAAGCTGCAACACTTGAGGTGGAGCTTCTGGCAGAGTGAGCCCCAGCGGGATCCTCTCTCCGTTGCGAGCGACGCTGCCGTTGTTGTTGCTGTTGATACGATTTGCGCTGCATGATAATTGTATGCGTAAACTGTCTCAAATACAACTCCATCATATTGAACCCGCGTTCCAAGTAGTCAGTCCTAGAAAAAGGTGATCTATTAGCCAACGAAATTAAAAATTGTGTGACTTTTCCAAAGATGAAATTCGAAGCAATGTTGTTGTCATCATATGTTGTGGCATAACTAAACCACTGCCACCATGTCACATTCGAGTCATTGAACTTGTTAAACAGAAATAAAACTTTCCCGTCCTGGCTTTCGATGAATTCAATAAATTGGTAGACTAACTCCAGAGTAACCAAACCGTTAAGCACCAAGAAAGCGAGTGAGGCAAATGGAATAACGCCTAATATGGTCCAGGTTAAATTTGCAGAAAACACCCCGAAGATGATAGCGTAAAGACACCAATATTTCAGGAGATATATCAACGTGCGCACATTGACATTTGTCGAGGTTATTGTTGGCGCGGCTCCAGACCTCTTGGAGCCTGTGGCTGGACCATTACCGGTGTTGACGCTAGTCAGGCAGAGCATGTTGAGAATCTCCAGAGTGAGAATCAACGGGATAACAAGGGATACCACGTAGATGAAGGGCGATAACAGCAGCATATTTCTCAATATGTCCAGGGGAGTGCGAGAACTTTCTAAACAATCTGATTTGCCATGTATGTCGTTATCACTCAAAGAATGGTTGTACAACAAGAGATGCCGTCTTCCCCTTATACTTAACAACCTAGAAGCGCGCTGAGCGACCGAAGGCTGTCCGGCGCGTTTATCTGGGACACATATTTAAGCTACATAAAAACCATACCCGCAAGGCAGCCCCAATGCGCAAGCGCACAGAGACCCACTACCAGGTGTAGAGACCCTTGCGGTCACTGCAGGGGCCTAATCACGGTGTGGTAACTGATACGGGACTTGAACTTCGCCCAGCCGGCGCATACCTCTGTAGCACATCTTGCAGCAGCACGTCGCGACCTCAATTCTCATCATGCATTTGATCAATATAACGCAATCTTGTGGCCATGTATGTTTGGATATTCTTAAAACGGGCCCCATGCGCTCCATCTGCCTGTCGCGAAGAATCCCTCGGTCAGACGAGCTCCGCAACAGTGCCTTCTCGACCGAGCCCGCCTGTGAACGCATGTCTGATATCGTGTACGTGTCGATTCTGTTTCCTAGCGCTTGGAGTAGTCCCCAGGAAGATATCCTCTCAAGCCATTTTATAGCGCCCAAGCACATCGCCATTTCGCGGTTAAGGTGCTTCTTGGAAAACCCCCACGAAACGACTTACACAGCACGCCTTGCATCTGGTGCAAATGTTCCGCCCAGTAGCTGCACACTATTTTTATCTGACCAGTTCTCGGGTATTTTTGAGCTCTTCGGACCATCGCCAATCTTGCCAAACCTTATAGGTGGCAAATGCAGCATCCAACGCGAACTTGAGGGAGACGGTCCTTGCGACGCTTGCGGGAGGAACGCTGTCCCTTGGGGCAGGTCAAATTAGCCGCGGACGCTGAAGCGATATCCAAGGCCTGGATCGAGAGTCCACATGCCGTATGTTCCCAAAGCTCGCCATTCTGCTACCGCACCCTATACTAGCGAGCGGACCCTGCGTCCTCTCGGTAGCATCCATGTACTGCAGCTTCCGAGGAGTTTTTTGCAGGTCGCGAGGTCCTACTCCGAAGAAACGCGGTCGATACCTTTGAACCCTTATTCACATCAAGCTCAAGCCCCACATCTAGTTTCTCCCTCCGAAACAATCATCTGTGTAAGCGTTTTTTATCGCAGTGGGGAAGCCTTAGCCGCCGATGAGCTCCAGCTGAAAACAAATGGACATCCTCAGGGGGCAGCGAAGAGCGTCAAATTACACTCGGCAAGTGACGTCGATAGCTGTTTGAATATGTCTAAAGAACGTCACATACTGTTGTGGCTGAAAGAGACTCACCAGAGAGCACGCAGTGTCGAACGCGACTGCCTTCGTCACATTTGAAAGTTCTCAAAACGTGGACGGTCCCCCTTGCAAGAGCCCAGGGTACAATTATAAGCACAAGAAACTATCGTCTCCGCCAAAAATGGCTCTAACCGTGAGCTTCATCGGCAAGCTATCTGCGAGGTGCTCCCGTGCGGGCCAGGTTGCTTGTACGCGGGCATTCATTTGTGCGAGACACCAGAAAGAAGCTCTTTGAAGCCACCGCGGAGATACTCGAATCGTGAATGGAAAAGTTAACACACAACAACGTATCAGTAACCACGGCGGTACTTGTTCTTCCCCAGAGAATCCGTCTAAGGACCGTCCATTCCGCGACAGCGATCATTCCGTGCGCTGCTCTAGATCTCAGGAACAATCCGCGCTTGCAAGCTGGAACGTTCCGCGGACAACCCAGTTCCACGGGAAAATAAAAAAAATTCACGCCCATGTGCCGGATCCACCATCCCACGGAACACATTATATCCATTCCGCAACACGATAAACGAGGCGTGAAGGCCAATTTCCGGTATGCTGCTGTTTCCGCCACTGAAATTCAGCACTGAAGCTGTCATTCGCAAGGGATTATCCTGCAGTACCTTGCAATGTCTCGGAGGTTTGACAGCAACAACAGTTCCACGGCGCTAGGCTCCATGAGTGAGCAAGGATGGCTCATCTACCGCATACGCCGATCTCTAGCTGGTGTTTTGCATGCACTGGCTATCTCACTCTAATAACTGTTATGTAATCAAATGCTGTTACTGTAGCTGCTATTATTACCACTCAAAGTTTTTTTTTATCGCACCTGTTATATAAAGAGGTTACGTTTCTCTGTTTAGGTCGGTCATCGGGCGCAATCTTGCTATTTTAGAAGGTCAGAAGCTAGTAGATCGGGGATATACTTTGGTATACACTGAGGATGACAACTGAGGAGCTTAATAATTCTGCTTCGTCTTCTGAGACCTCAGATGTGCCTGCGTACAATGGGTTTGACGAAAAGGCGCAAGATAAAATTCAGCAGTTAGCAAGAACCTTCACCAATCAAAGTGAAGCGCGGATTTCTGTCAAAGGTAATGCTGGAGATGACAGTAAGAGCAAGAACGACGCTCAGTCGTTGTTCTCTGTATATTCTGGCAAGGGTGTGAACCCCGTGTTCGATGGGGAGTCTGACTCTCACTACGATGCACGCTTAGACCCCAAATCGGATGATTTCGTAAGTGCCGCGTGGGTCAAAAACATGGCCAATATGGCGAAGGCTGATCCAGAATACTTCAAGCCCTACGAATTGGACTGTTGCTGGAAGGGTTTGAGCGCTTCCGGTGACTCTGCGGACGTGGCCTACCAAGCTACCTTTTCCAATGTGCCCAAGAAACTTGTCTCGATGGCTTACAGACGTCTGAGGCCTGCCAAGGAAAGCAATACTTTCCAGATCCTTAAGCCTATGGATGGGTTCATCGATGCGGGAGAGCTTTTGGTTGTCTTGGGGAGACCAGGTTCTGGATGCTCCACGCTCTTGAAGTCCATTTCAGCCAACACACATGGGTTCGACGTCTCCAAAGATTCAAAAATATCATACAAGGGGCTGTCTCCAAGTGACGTCAGTAAGCATTTCCGTGGTGAAGTGGTGTATAACGCCGAGGCGGATATCCATCTGCCTCACCTGACGGTGTATCAGACACTTCTAACAGTTGCTCGTCTGAAGACCCCATCCAATCGTATTCCAGGTGTCACAAGGGAGGCCTGGGCCAACCATGTAACAGAGGTTGCTATGGCCACGTACGGTCTATCTCACACGAAAGACACCAAGGTCGGAAATGATTTGGTACGCGGTGTTTCCGGTGGTGAAAGAAAGCGTGTGTCGATTGCAGAAGTTACCATTTGCGGGTCCAAGTTTCAGTGCTGGGATAACGCAACAAGAGGTCTAGATTCTGCCACTGCGTATGAGTTCGTTCGTGCTCTTAAAATTCAAGCATCCATTCAAAATACTGCTGCCGCGGTGGCCATCTACCAATGTTCACAAGACGCTTACAACCTGTTTGACAAGGTTTGTGTTTTAGATGACGGGTATCAAATATTTTTCGGGCCAGCAAATGAGGCCAAGAAGTACTTCCAAGACATGGGATACCATTGCCCGGAAAGACAAACCACTGCTGATTTCTTGACAGCCGTGACAAGTCCGCAGGAGAGGAAAGTAAACAGAGAATTCATCGAAAAGGGAATTCATGTTCCGCAAACTCCAAAGGAGATGTCCGATCACTGGTTAAAATCCGAGAACTACAAAGCGTTGATGCAACAAATCGACAGTAATTTGGCCGAAAACAGTGAGGAAAGTCGGCAAGCTGTCAAGGCGGCTCATGTCGCTAAGCAATCTAAGAGGGCCAGACCTTCTTCTCCTTATACCGTTAGTTATATGATGCAAGTGAAATACCTGTTGATTCGTAACTTTTGGAGAATTAAAAACAGTTCCGGTGTTGCACTTTTTCAAATTATAGGTAACTCTGCGATGGCGTTGATTTTAGGTTCAATGTTTTACAAGATTATGAAAACGACTGATACCAGTACATTTTATTTCCGTGGTGCATCTATGTTCTTTGCCGTTCTTTTCAATGCATTTTCATCGTTATTAGAAATCTTCTCCTTGTTCGAAGCGAGACCAATCACCGAAAAGCACAGAACATATTCTTTATACCACCCGAGTGCAGATGCATTTGCCTCTGTTCTTTCGGAAGTGCCATCTAAATTGATTACCTCCGTTTGCTTCAACATCATCTTTTACTTTTTGGTTCATTTCAGAAGAAATGGGGGTAGATTTTTCTTTTACTTTTTGATCAACAACGTCGCTACGTTTACAATGTCGCACCTTTTCAGATGTGTTGGTTCTCTATGTAACTCGATCACAGAGTCTATGGTCCCAGCTTCTATGCTGCTACTAGCGTTCGTTATGTTCACAGGTTTTGCGATTCCCGAGACTAAAATGTTGGGCTGGTCTAAATGGATTTGGTATATCAACCCACTTGCCTATCTTTTCGAGGCGCTAATGGTCAATGAATTCCATGGTGTTAATTTCCCGTGCTCTACGTATATTCCAAGTGGATCTTCCTACGCAGATATAACCGGCACTGAGCGTGTCTGCTCAGCGGTTGGTGCTGTTGCTGGCGAAGACTATGTCAATGGTGACGCATTTTTGTTGTATAGTTACAATTATGTTAACAAGCATAAATGGCGTGGATTTGGTGTTGGTATGGCATATTTGATTTTCTTCTTTTTCGTCTATTTAGTCCTGTGTGAATATAACCGAGGTGCAATGCAGAAAGGTGAAATGTTGGTCTTTCCTGAAAACATCATTAGAAAGTTGAAAAAAAATAAGCAATTGAAAAAGAAAGATAGTCTTGATGATATTGAAAAGAGTGCAGGAGGCGATTCCTTCAACACTACAGATAAGAAGTTGATCCAGGATTCTTCTGACTCTTCGTCTGATCGTGATGAAGTTGGATTAAGTAAATCAGAGGCAATCTTCCACTGGAGAAATTTGTGTTATGATGTGAAAATCAAAAAGGAAACGAGACGTATTTTGAACTATGTCGACGGATGGGTCAAGCCTGGAACTT
This sequence comes from Zygotorulaspora florentina, assembly GCA_003671575.3. Classification (NCBI taxonomy): domain Eukaryota; kingdom Fungi; phylum Ascomycota; class Saccharomycetes; order Saccharomycetales; family Saccharomycetaceae; genus Zygotorulaspora; species Zygotorulaspora florentina. Next base: position 265,705 of record PPJY03000013.1, on the reverse strand, counting down.
TAACCGCTCTTATGGGTGCCTCAGGTGCTGGTAAGACCACACTTTTGGATTGTTTGGCGGAAAGAATTACTATGGGTGTCATTACCGGTGATGTTTTCATTGATGGAAAGCCTCGTGATGAGTCCTTCCCAAGGTCTATAGGTTACTGTCAACAGCAAGATTTACATTTGAAGACAGCCACTGTAAGAGAGTCTTTGATGTTCTCTGCTCACCTACGTCAACCAGCTTCGGTTTCCATAGAAGAAAAGAATAAGTACGTCGAAGAAGTCATTAAGATCTTGGAAATGGAGAAATATGCTGACGCTGTTGTAGGTGTTGCCGGCGAAGGTCTGAATGTCGAGCAAAGGAAGAGATTGACTATTGGTGTAGAATTGGTTGCAAAACCTAAGTTACTGGTATTTCTTGATGAGCCTACATCAGGTCTGGACTCACAGACAGCTTGGTCCATTTGTCAGTTAATGAAAAAGCTGGCAGATCATGGGCAAGCCATTCTGTGTACTATCCACCAACCTTCGGCTATTTTAATGCAAGAATTTGACCGTTTGCTTTTCCTTCAACGTGGTGGTAAAACAGTCTATTTTGGTGACTTAGGAGAAGGGTGTCAAACTATGATCAATTATTTTGAACGCCAAGGTTCGCACAAATGTCCAGGCAATGCTAACCCTGCAGAGTGGATGTTAGAAGTTGTCGGAGCAGCCCCAGGCTCACATGCTAACCAAGACTACCATGAAGTGTGGAGAAACTCAGAGGAATATCGGGCCATGCAAGACGAATTAGACTGGATGGAGAAAGAATTGCCAAAAAAGAACGATGGTTTGGCTGAAGATGAGGAGAGACATAAGCAGTATGCTTCTGCATTCTTGAAGCAAACTGGCTTGGTTTGCGTACGTTTGTTTCAACAATATTGGAGATCCCCAGATTATTTGTGGCCCAAATTTTTCATGACAGTTTTCAATAATTTGTTTATCGGTTTCACATTTTTCAAGTCCGACAGATCAATGCAAGGACTTCAGAATCAAATGTTGTCAATTTTCATGTTCACAGTTATTTTCAATACCCTTTTACAACAATACTTACCCGCGTTTGTGGAACAAAGAGATCTTTACGAGGCAAGAGAAAGACCTTCAAGAACATTTTCATGGAAAGCATTTATCGTGTCTCAAATATTTGTTGAGATACCTTGGAATGTCTTGGCTGGAACACTCGCATTCTGTATATATTATTATGCAGTCGGATTCTATTCGAATGCTTCGCAAGCTGGTCAATTACACGAGAGAGGAGCTTTATTCTGGCTGTATTCAATTGCATACTACGTCTATATCGGGTCCATGGGTACAATGGCTATTGCTTTGGTCCCTGTAAAAGAAGCTGCTGCTAATTTAGCTTCTTTGCTATTCACAATTGCTTTGTCGTTCTGTGGTGTTATGGCCACCGCTGCTGCTATGCCACGTTTCTGGATTTTCATGTACAGAGTCTCACCTTTAACATACCTCATCGATGGTCTACTGTCCGTTGGTATTGCTAACGTTGATATCAAATGTTCTGATTACGAGTTGGTCAAATTCACTCCACCAAGTGGAGAAACGTGTGCTGATTACATGAAAACTTATATCACTGCAGCGGGAACTGGTTACTTGACAGAACCTTCAAATGTCACAGAGTGCTCCTTCTGCCCTTATTCATACACAAATGATTTCTTGGCGACAGTTGGCTCCAGTTACCATCACAGATGGAGAAATTACGGTATCTTCATTGTGTACATCGTGTTCGATTACGTTGCAACTGTTTTTCTATATTGGTATATGAGAGAACCAAAGAATTTCAGCAAGTCCAAGAAGGATAAGAAGGAACAGTAGTTGATTTACTTCCTTTCTGTTAATAGATAAATAAAATCTTAAAATATATTAATTGTATCGTCAAAATTTTTATAAATCAATAATGAGTTTTTTCCATCTATTCTGCCAGGAGTCTATGTAAGTTGGTAACTGTTTCGGCAGGCGAAGCGATCCATAGGGTGCAACCAGCCAGACGCGCTTTGAAATCGTTTGCTGATCCTATTGGTGCAAACTGATCACCCACATGTAATGTTTCGTTAGGCTTTATGGGGTTCTGCGGGTTATAATAATGTTGCAAAACACGTAATCCCAAATCCTTACCACCGATGTCACACCAGACATCACTACCACCATCAAAACAACTAAATTGAATTTTTCTTGCCGGCTGAAAAGTTTCTAAGGTCGCTTGCAAAGTCAGAACAACCTCTTCCAATTGTTCCCTCGCCAACTTGACTCTAACCTGCCTTTGCGTAATGGGGTCATATTTCTCACCAGGAATTATCCCGACAGCTCTTTTCTTTCGAATAACCGTAGCCTCCACGGGCAAATGCATCCTTTCTTTCAAGTTGTGCAGAGTTTTTTCAGCAAAATCCAAAGTGTGATTCATATCATCTTCTTCCCATTCCTTCATTGAGGGCAATAACCATTTTTGATGATCAATTGGCTGCAATCCGTATTCATTGGACTCGTCATCCTCGTGATATCTAAACAAATAATTAGACTCACCACCCATAATCGTCAAGCTATGTTTTTGCTCCAATGTCAGCGTCGAGGAATCGTGGATGGCTACAATCAGGCCTTTCAATCTCTGCTCATATTGAATGGCCTCATCATATCCCGCTGCGGTGACAATACCAACCTTGATATCAGATTCGAGCAATTTCAAAATGTAGCTTATCACCGGGTTTGTGTACTCCAAGTTGCCACCGTCTTCATATAGCGTAACGTCCCCATCGAACGTCACCAATTTCAGCACCTCCTTGTGGTACTTCCGCTTTTGGTCCGTGAAATAAAAGATCTGCGCAGTGTTCAGAATTCTTCGAATATCGTTGAAGCTGGGTGCGACCATTCTACGCTCGCTAATGCCCCTCTGGGCGTCCTCCCACAAAAAGGCTTTCTCTAACGGCAACTCCGTGAAGAAAGCACCTATGGTGGGGACTAGTTGGTTCAGCCTCGACTTGCCCATCAGCTCGTATTTTTCGTCATCATCGCCCTCCGAGTCTCTCAATTGCCCGTTCCTGGAGTCGAATTCAATCTTGTTGGACACGAGGGAAGATATATCTTTAAAGATCTCCGCATACTGAGACCTTACTCTCTGTGTCGTTGTCAGATCGTCCATATCGTGAGACACCGCATGCAGAACGAACGGTGTGGCCAGCAGTCCCTTGATCCAATCAACAAACCCGTCCTTGCGATGGCTCTTCAAATGGTACTCTACTCTATACCTGGAAGACATTAACACGTCTATATACAAACAGTTTCTGGAGCGCAAAAAACAGCTAGAGCTCTACCGTACCTATAATCGACAAGATGAACAAGAAGAAGGAAATTCTCCGTGTGTGAGGAAAAAGGCTTGAGAAATGCTCGAGAAATGTTCGAGAATTGCCGGGCAAATCTGCCAAATTGCAATGTTCAACCACCCTGCACTTCGATAACAATCGTGCATAATCTCTCATATCTGTATGCACATGGGCTTACCCGGTCTCCAGATTAAGTTACCCTGTCATAGACTTGAACCGATAAGAGAATGGTTACCCGCTCTAAGATTCATCGGAAACCACCGATGGCTGTCTCCCTTCATTGGGTTTTGGGACGCGGGAGCCTTCCTATTTAGTTGCTTCCATGCAGGAACTGGAAGCAATCATCATTCAGCGAAAATATAAAAATAACAAATTTTCGAGCATCGACCTTTGAGATCTTGCTATAACATATATTTTTTGACTTGGCCTCTAGTAAACAAGCTGACAATAGGCCAAAAGTCACCGTATCGTCTCAAATAAATATACAGCATATACTGGTATACCCATTGAAGAAGAGATGAGTGACGAAAATTATCAACGTCCGGCCATGCCTCCTCCTAGTTACCAAGGGGAAGAAAGTAATGAAGCAAGCAATCCATTTGGGAATACTGCCTCCGGACAGCCCGGCTATTATCAAAATGACGCTTCTCCAAGCCAGGAGCAGGGTCAAAAACCCGAGTCGCAAGGTCAGGGTCCAGAGTCTTCGCAGTATCAGTACAGGCAAGACCAGTATTATAATTTGAATTCTAAAAGCGATGGTGCGCCAATTGGCGACTTTGAAGAGGCTTTTCCAACCAAAGAAAGCAGGACACCCAACGATTGGCCTTTTACAATTTTCTTCCTGCTTGTTGTGTGTGGTTTTATCGTCATCGCGGCTATAACTTTGCGAGCATACGCCCAGACGTACTCACAGAATGGTGCAGGCATATACTCAGACTATCAAACAGGTACGCTGAACACCAACTCGGCCATCCTACTGGTTTTTGCAGGCATAATTGCGTTTATATTCGGATTCTTGGGGCTTCTGCTTTGCCGAATGTTTCCAAAATATTTTATCTACTGCGGTATGATTTTAAACGTGGTGGTTGGCTTGGGTACATCTATCATGTACTTGGCACTGCAATATTGGTCTGCAGGTATCGTGTTCCTTGTCTTCACTCTGGTAACTGCTTTCTGTTACTGGGGGATGAGATCCAGAATTCCGCTAAGTGTTGCCATTCTTAAGACTGTTGTCGACGCAATGAGAAAATGCCCACAAACTCTGCTGGTGTCCTTTATCGGGTCGTTGTTTGCTACTGGATTTTCGATGTTATTTTCAGTGGTTATAGTAGCCACTTACATCAAGTTCGATCCCAAGAGCTCAAACGAAGGCTGCAATGTTAGTGGAGGTGGCTGCTCAAACGGTAAATTGATTGGATTACTGGTGTTTGTGTTCTTTTGTGGCTACTATATCAGCGAAGTCATCAAAAATGTTATTCACTGCACTGTGTCCGGCGTATTTGGCAGTTGGTACTATATGTCGAAATCAGACCAAGGAATGCCAAGATGGCCTGCTTGGGGGGCTTTCAAGAGATCAATGACTCACTCTTTTGGTTCGATTTGTTTTGGTTCTCTAATAGTTGCCTTGATTGATACCCTGAGGACTGTGATAGATATCTTAAGACAAAATTTCGCTCAACAAGATGGTGCGGGATCATTTGCCGCTCGAATTATGTTTATTATTCTGGGCTGGATCATCAGCTTCCTGAAGTGGGTCATTTCTTTTTTTAACCATTACGCTTATTCGTTCATCGCATTGTATGGTAAACCATACATAAGGTCTGCCAGAGAAACTTGGCACATGATTAGGGAAAAAGGTTTCGATGCACTGATTAATGACAACTTGATTAATATTGCTTTGAGTCTTTACACTTTGTTCTCTAGTTACATGACAGCCCTATTTGCGTTCTTATATCTGAGATTCACACATCCCTCCTATAACGATTCAGAGGGCTATCAAGCGCCATTGATAGCTTTCTCGTTCGTATTAGCGCTACAGATATGTAGCATCGCCAACGAAAGTATCAGATCCGGAACTGCTACATTTTTCGTTGCGTTGAGCAATGACCCCGAAGTATTCCAGGCGTCTTACCCTGAAAGGTTTGACGAAATATTCAGGGCCTACCCTCAAGTTTTGGATAAATTAAGCCATCAAAATGTCTAGCCAAAGACTATTATCGAAGACAATGAAACTTCTTTAGCAACCGCGTCAAAAAACAATGAACACAAGACGACAAATAATAATAATTATAATAGTAATAGTAGTAATAATAATATAATTATAGTGTCAAATCTTTTATGTAGTTGAGTGTGTATATTTGCTTATTGGGCACAGCATGATGAATACTAGATTGACGATTGAACAATTGATTTATTTTTGTTTTATACATATATGCGATCTTGTCTATAAACGTTAATAGCATCGAGGACTTACATTTTTTCTCAAGTACCATTGGATAAATGCATTGATTCCTTCTCTAACTTTTCTATAATCTTTTTGGTTCAAACCGCTAGCGACAGCATGGTTCAAACCCTCTTTTTCCTTGTCAGTAACTTGCCCTAGTTGACCAACCGCTTGGCAAACCCATTGGACACATATCGTCGGGTCGTTATTATTAGCTTCCGATGCTAGTCTGAAACACTTCACAATACAACTGACTGCATCAGAATGAGCATTTGAATGCAGGTTTGTGACCAGGGCAAAAAATAGAGACGATATCATCTGACCTCCTCTGACCACGATTATTTCACGAAGAATTTGTTCCCGCCATTCATCAGGAACTTGAGCCAATGTGACTGTTGAAATTGGAGGCGTCCTAAATCCCCACGAGATGATATCATCCAAGCAACGTAATAACAATATGTAAGCATCGAAGTTTTCTAATTTATCCAGGCTCTTCAGGGCAACGTCAACAACTTCACCCAGTAGGTCTTTTGACAAAATGAACTCTTTAGGATAAAACATAACCAAATCTGATATCATGGTGAAGAAATCTAGTAGTAATTCGTAATGATCATTGAGTTTCGTGAGATCTATTTTGTTGAAATTCAGGAAGAAAGTCTTGCATTGGGTAATTGCGAACTGCCATACTGCTTCTTTTAGTACAGGTGGTACTGGAAGCGAATCATCATCGCCAAAAACCACGATGATTGAGCCAGAACACCACAAATAAGAGCCCAATCCAGTGTTTGCATAACCCTGTGCCAAAAGTTCGGCTACTGAAGGCAATATAGGTTCACAAAACAAATGAAAATTCTGAAACAACCTTCTTACGAGCTTGCTTATTCTTTCCACAATAGCCCCGTCCGCTATGGCTCCCATATTAACTAATAAGCCACTTAATGAGCTCCAAATGAATTCAATCTGAGGAAGCAAGGGTTCGGTTCCCTGCAGTGGAGTTTCGTAGGCGGGTCTAAGCTCTTCGAATAATGCATATATCAAATCAATTTTGTCCGCAATCTTAACACTGAATGCAGAAGGATTAGTTTTCCATTTGGGTATCATTTCAGAAACCTTCGATAAATTGTCGTCCAGTACCTTTTGTAATACTGCAGACATTTTATCATGTGGTGCTTGCTTACTGATAACAGCACTCAATCCTTGACAAAGCTCAAATTGAGACTCAATATCTAAAACAGTTTCTACCTTGAAATAAAACTCTATCAATTGTTCAATGTGTGCACTTAATAGATCCGAACAGTCAGTGCAAAAGTACATGAGGGCGTGAGCAGAAGCCGTCATAATATCCGGATCTTGCTGACCATGCGTAAAGCCATCAAAAATATACTGTAACTGCATTTCTAGCAGTTCAGGATGCTTCGCTGTCCATTCAGTATACCTACCAAGAACCAACGTGGAAGCATATCTTAGTTTCGGATGTTCAGGTAGATTGCATAGTATTTTAAAAATCTGAGGCAGCTGCTTGTTCTCGTTATGCGATATTTCTTGTGCCATGGTTCTCAAGGAGAATAGAGGTGCTTCGATTTGCTGCCAGGACCCATTGTTATTAAGAGCCTCATTTATTTTGGTTAATGGCTGGTTCAATGCATTTGAAGTACCAACCACAGCTGCACAGTCCTTCAAAACATCACCCATATAATACCGGAAGTCTTTAAATTTATCCTCTGCCTCTTTCGTTTCAAACCCATCTTCTGGATACTGAAGATGTTGAATAATCCCGCTAATCAACTCCATAAAGGTTGGGATATACTGCTCTCTGGATGTTTTATATCTAGGCAATACTAGGTTTTGCTTCAAATTAAACCAGAATGGGAATGAATAGGCCACAAGATCTAAATCTTGGTTCTTACAAGTTAGCATCAGTAAAACTGTAACGATCTGCTGGTAAGTGTGTGGGGATTTTGAAATGAAGACACACCAAGCTTCTCCAGCCTCGACAAATAGTCTCGTGAGGCCCTCCATTAACTCATCATCTTGATCATCCTCCACATCTAAATTTACATTAAGCAAAGTGGGAAGCAATTTGTTTTGGACTGATATTAGATGTTCGTAAAGTGATAGAATTAGTTGTTCGCTTGGAGCATCCCGACTCTCCCTCAAAATGATGGAAAGACACTCCACGGCAGCGTCAAACACCCCCGCCTCACTATTAGTTCCTTGAAGCAATGATTCGAATATTAATGCTATAAGTGGTTTTACAGTCAACAATTGATCAACTGGAAACTCGAATGACCATGAGCCCAAACAGCGCATCACGCTTTCTAAAGTAATACCTGTGTCTAATTGCTGCTGGGATTGCAATATCTCCACACATGAAATCAAAAACTTCAAAACGTCCTCAGCAATGACATTAATAAGTTCGTGGGTTCTAGAGTTGAATTCGTCCTCTGTTAGGGGCGTGGACCCAATATCTAGGGTTTCTTCTGGCAAAATCGTCAAAAACTTAAGCAGCTTTGCCGGGTAGGGATTCAAAACACTAATTATTTCCACGATCGGGTTCTTCCATTGTAAATATTGAATGGCGAGACGGGCTAGGGCCACATTCAATTGAGTGACAACGACGTTTTGATTGTGCAAAATCAAAAGCTTCAAGAGAGAATCTTTTAGTTGTGATAGGTTTTCTTCTAACTGTGATAAATCATAAGTTACCTTATTCCGTAATGTTTGTGCCGCAAATAACTGTAATTCCAATTGAGATGGGTCAACGTTCGTTAAAACCTCATGACATATAGTCCACGCTTCAGGAGATTTTTGAAACTGCTCTAAACTATGAAGTGCTCTACTCTTCTTTTCCTGTGCCGCTTTCGAAGAGATGCATTGCAGCGTTTTCTCTAGATCAGGTATATTATATGACATGGTCAGATAACCAACAGTAATTAGCCCTTACTCTTACTTGTTCACTTAGCTTTAGCCCAAAATTTCAATTTCTTCATTTTTATTCTTTCAAGATGACTAGGCGAATTTTTTCAATGCGGTCCCCATCAACCTATGAAAATCTCCATCGTAGCTCTTATTAGATAGTCAAACTTGAGGGTCTTCCCGAATTAAGTTCTAGCCCTCCCATCCATAAATGTCCTCCAAATCTAAACCCGTGGTTCCTCCCATAAATTGTATCTTCAACTATCTTCAACAGCAGACTCTGGTGACTTTTTGGCTGTATGAGCAAGTTGGTATCAGGATAAGAGGTAAGATAGGTGGTTTTGATGAATTCATGAATGTTGTAATAGATGATGCCTTGGAAATTCCGGTGAACTCTAATACAGGTACCGAAGAAACCGATAAAGCAAAAAAATTAGGGAGAATACTTCTGAAGGGGGACAATATTACCCTAATAACATCTTATGATGAATGATAACTAAAAGATGATCAAGTTTTGTATATTTACATGAAATAATATATGTTTTACATACGTTTAGTTTTGATATTTTCTATCAACTTTTCAGGATAGTGTCTATGTTGTCCTTCTTGCGATCGACCGCTTCGTTACTCTTTCTTTCTACCTCTTCAGCAAACTCTCTCATGTTATTTGTCAGAAACTCTTTGACTGAAGGAAGCCCAACATGCTCACCACCGCCAATGGTACCAAAAAGCGCATCACCTAGACTACTTTCATTTCGGGCTTTAATCCTAGAGGTCCCTAAACTCAACCTCGTTCTTAATACGTCTGAACCTTCATTGCTGAAAGCTTCGTCAATCCGCTTCAAAAGTTGCTCTTCGGTTACGATAAATTCATCCGAGACATGATACAATTGTAACAACTTTTCCAGTTTCTTTTCCTTCGCCTTATATTCAATCATTTCTCTGTTGTATTTCCTTTTCATATCAAGAATCTCATGTTCTTCCGCTGTTCTTTGTCTCATTAAAGGTTCCTTCACAATATTTTCTAAGGTAGGTATAGTTAAATCAGATAATCTGCTTTGATTTAATAATGCTACTTCTTTATGCTTTTCTTGACTCAAGGTCTCTTGCTTCTGCTGCATCAATTTTTCTAATTGTATTAACCTTTTCTCTTCGTTACGGAATGCATCTGATAAGAACTTTCTACGTAGTTCTGCCTTACGCGATTTCTTCTCTTGTTGTGGAGATACTATAGACTTTATGCCAGAGGGTGTTGGAGAGGAGTTATGGATTAATTCTTCGACGTCGATGAATTTCACCGGTTCGGATTCTCTATGAGATCCCTTTGGGTGTTCCACGCCTTGTGCATACCCAATACCTTCAATTCCCTTGGGCTTTGGCTCCTTAGCTTTGGCGAGGATTTTCTCCTGGTTTATAGTAGGGTTTTTGAGAATAGACCTTACCCTAGGCAATACACCGCTTTTAAAACCATACTTAGCCGCACCTTTGCCCATCGTGACAAAGAACTACTTGTCAATGCTGTCAAAGAATTCTATATATGGCTTTATAAATGAAATATTAACGAGAATGCTTAGTTTAACGAAGATAGCTTCAAATCATTATTTTTACCAGTTTGGAATTCCGGATACCAAAAAATTTTCAGTAATAATCCAAATCACGTGTAAAAACATATTATGTTACAATGAAAGAAGCCTGTTCAAAGTTTGATTGACGTATATTCTGGTTGTCGTCTGTTCCCTTGGAAATGCATGCAATGATTTCGTAATCACCTTTTTCAATTGGCAGAAGCTCTATATTTGCTGTTGTCTGTTTCGTTGCTGAAATTTGTCTCGACAAAGTTCCGTTATAAAGTATTCTTCTATTGGATTTTGGTAATAGTTTAGAGGTTTTGGTATCGAATACCATGATGTTTAATGTGAGAATTTGTATTTTTGATTTTTTACTGACGTGAGTTTTGGCTGCCTTGGTACTTGCATTTGATTTGGTCAAGGTCGAGGGTTCAACACTTATTTCAGCTTGTATTTTCTGCCCCCTAACTGTTTCTTTTTTATCGATACTCAAAGAAATATGGCAAAATGATGCAGTATTGCACATAATTGAAACCATTCTTGAGTCGAACTTATCCATAAATTGACTAAAATCAACTATGCCAGTGATAGAGGAATTGGCGCTCAAAGACCAACTACATTTCAAGCGAGACAGTATATGCTCCCTGCACCAAAATTTCTCTCGCATTTCGCTCTCTTGCTCGATTTGAAGACCGCTACTCAAGTATTGCCTCCCATGGCACAGCTTTGGTATTGGTCGAGTTCGGAAATCAGTTTCACCTGGACGAAATTTCTTCAAGGGCACAATTATTCTTGTCGTATGTTGACCTTCTACTAAATGAGCTTTGGTCGTGAAGTTCTCATAAGTAACTTGAGTTGAAAGACCTTCCAGCCAAGAGTTTCGGATATCAATTAATAATAGAATGTAGTCATCCACTCTGAAATCAGTATCATTATCTTTGATATTCATGATAAATTCAATCCAATCGACATTATTTGTAGTCACGGAGGGAAGCTCGTGCAAGGGAACTAGCTCCACATTGGGAACCTCTAGACTCTTTCTTAGAGTTATTTTGAAAGGAAGAGATAGTTTTTTGAGGTAAACGCAGACATTATCTTTGGAAATCATTCCATATTCGACAAAAAGATCAAACGAGCTAAACTGGAATGGGACCGAAGTTGCATCGATTTCTATTTCAATCGTCACCGTTTCATTGGGACTGATTCTAGTGGGTGCATTTATTATTGTGATGCACGAATTCTGTAACCAATCCAGTTGCTTATCCATAACATAGACATCATCCAAAGGTAACTTCTTCCAATAGTCGGGCTTCATAGACTTTTCGACATTGGTGAGATGTGAGAATCGAAGGTAGTCAATCGGACATGAGAGTGATTTATTCCTCAATGTTACTAGCAGCCTTTTTTTGGTCCCATGAAGCATCATTAAAGAGCAATCTGGGATCCTTTCCGTTCTTAAGAATTGTAGTTCTGGCTGCTCTGGTAAGACCTTCAATTCTACCTTTTCAGCGTTTGCCCTTTCTAATCCGCCATGCTGTCCCTCATGCTCATTTTTGGGTAATTTGATACTGAACTCTTGCAATGGAAGACCCAAGATCGATACCTTCAAGGAGCTTAATTCGCGCCACTTATGGTTAGTGGAAGATTTGAGCTCTATAGGCAAATTGATCATCCTGATAGACTCTGGCGCAATAATAAAGGGAGTTTTACTATTGATATCGTTTTTACTCAATTCGCAGAATTCCAATGTTGTAGAGTTGAACTGAACTTCAGTAATGTCGATTTCGAATTTAAACGGATTTTGTACCATGCATGAGATAACTCCTCTATCTCTAACTAGGAAAGTGGTCTGCGAAATGTTTGAATGCGGCCCATCAAAATTTTGTGATGGCTTGAGCTGTTTGAAAGGATTGAATACTTCGTGAGTGTCTATTGATGGGGATTTGATCTTTGACTTTTCAAACAGATTGATTTCTGACTCTATTGGAATGCCATCTCGTTCTGAAGTAGATGATTCAGCTTCTAATCTTGCCAACCTAATTTCTCTCAAAAAGAAAGGATCCCAGTATTTTTTGATATGCCCACTTGTTATCAAAGGTTTTATGAAATTCTTCATCAAAATTTGTTGTTCGATTCGAGTGAGAAGATGTGTATATTTTTTTATCAATAGAACGGCAAGTGTCGCTGCATATTCGCTATCGTTGACCTTTTCGGTGACAGTGAGACATAGCTGAAGACATCTTTTTTGCAAAGTCAACCATGAGGGATCCAAAGAATCGGGGCAAGGCTTCTCAGAGGAGTCTATATTTATTCCATATAGTTCTAACATGTCCCCAAAAAGTGTCTTGTAGTCGGAATACCAAGTGTTTTCCAGAGGATTTGAAACCAAGGCGACCATCAAAAGTCGAAGAACAAAGGCTTTTTTCCTGACAAAACCGAGTGAATCGTATACCTGTGCTAATACTACGTATATTCTGGCTTGTGATTCAATATTCATTTCTTTTAGCTGCAACTCAAAAAGCTTATTAGCAAAACAATATATGTCTATTTTGGAAAAAATTGGCTCTTTCGAGATATTCGCAATCTCTTCACCATGAGGCAATTTACCATCAATAGCTAACTTTAAGACACCTGGTGCTAACTCTGAACTTGTGTGGCATGCAACCATAAATGTTAGAGTCTTTAAAAGTAGTTCCGAGTATATAATCTGTGGAGCATAATCAGTAATATCTGATAAACTCAATTCGTAATAATACAACACCTTTTCCGAAATTATTCTGATCAATATTGATAAGTTGACATGTTCTGCATCCATGACAGCGACGGATATAGTTGAACTGGAAGAGTCTCTTGGAGATCCCATAGGAGTATAATTGACACTATTCCTTGGCGAGTTGGTATCGGCAGCACCATGTTGTAATTGAGTGGGGCATAGAAAATTTACAATCTGTGGTATTTGAAAAGGTACATGCAAGTATGTGAGCAGAAGAAAGCATATTGCAATCCCGTCCAGTGCCGAGCCCAACCATAAGTAATCCTTGATTTTATGCAGCAAAGCTACTGCGTCAGTGAAGCTATGCAGGGCATCCATATAGCGGCCAGATAGTAATTGGAAGTTTCCTAATATTTTAAGCTGCCTTCCCTGTGACCGCTGTTGCGTTCTATTCTCTGATGCGGTCAGCGATTTAGATAATTTTATGGAAGCAGATCTTTTGATATTATTTGTTGTCATTTCTATCGAAGACAACCTTTTTGAGGCTACATTGCCGGTAGAAAACACAGTCTTGCTTCCCATATTTTGACCGGTCAATGATGTTTTTAACACTGAATTACCCCCAATGGCACCCGGAGATCGCAGGGTGACGTGCTTGTATGATGAGTAATAGTGGTTGAGCGCTAGAAGGAAATTCTTACCAATGTCACATGCAATGGTTTCCAACCCATCCACTAAGTCAGGGCTGGCGAATACATTTAAATTCGAATGTATCAAATGAGATGTATAAATCAGATTATGTGATATTACTGTTGAATATTTTTCTTTCAAAACTTTCAAGTTCTCAACCGGATCACTTGCATCATTTACTAATCCAATAACAACAAACGTCTTTCTGAAGGGTTCGAAGTCATACAGAAACAAATCCATTGAATCGTCGATACCCGAAGTTAAGAACTCAAAGAACAACCTTCCTTGAGGAAACCCCTGAGGCGTGAATAGAGAACTTTCTATCGGTGTGATATCAAGGAGCCTAATCTCACTATAGCTCCTTAGTTTTTTAACCGATTCAATGAACTGCGATCTTCGCCATTTGCCCACTGGAACTACCAGCACACGTACTCTTGATGGCTCCGCGAAACTCGAGTGATTCTCAGTCTGCACCATGATCAAATTCAACAACAAAGCGACCCAAACAATAGAACAGCCCCGTCTCAATCAGCGGTTGATTTGGTACGCTCAATCGATCCCAGCGTCTACGTTGCGGGCAATTTACTCTGTATCTGCCTATCCTGTTTGCATATGGATTACTCTAATTTCTGGAGAATGTCATAAATTTCAATGTCTCGCCTCATACGAGTACGCTTTAACTTCAACTCACAAATGATTGTTAATAGAAAATATTGGTTTTGCCACCCTTTGAAGCCATCCAAGGCAGAAGATAAGTATTAGTCAAAGGGAAATTGGAGATATCAGTGGATCGAAATGGCTGGTCTATCATTTGAGAACTATCAGAGAAATAACTACTTGGCGTCAAAGTCAAATGGGCAGCCCAAGGCCACATCTACAGGTACCACCATTGTCGGTGTGAAGTATAACAACGGTGTAGTAATTGCGGCAGACACAAGATCCACACAGGGACCCATTGTCGCGGACAAGAATTGTGCCAAGCTACATCGTATTGCACCGCGTATATGGTGTGCCGGTGCTGGTACGGCGGCGGACACAGAAGCTGTTACTCAGCTGATTGGCTCAAACCTTGAGCTACATTCTTTGTATGCTGGGAGACAACCCCGTGTGGCTTCTGCTTTGCACATGTTGAAACAGCACTTGTTCAGATACCAAGGCCATATCGGAGCATATTTAATCGTTGCGGGGGTTGATCCTACAGGTGCGCATCTCTTTTCGATCCATGCTCACGGCTCCACAGACGTCGGTTTTTATCAGAGTTTGGGATCTGGCTCTTTGGCTGCTATGGCTGTACTAGAGTCTCATTGGAAGCAGGATTTATCAAAGGCCGAAGCAATTGAGTTAGCTTCAGAAGCAATTCAAGCTGGTATATGGAATGATTTGGGCTCTGGCTCCAACGTTGATGTTTGCGTGATGGAAATAGGTAAAGATGCCGAATATTTGAGAAATTACTTGACTCCAAATGTAAGGGAACCCAAACAACAAAGCTACAAGTTTGCTAGAGGGACAACTTCTGTGCTTAAAGAGAGCATTGTTAACATCTGTGATGTTGAAGAAGAAACGATTGATATTGTAGGATAGAATGGGATCAAGGAATCTGTTGTTATTTTTTCGTAAACACTCACTTCAAATTTTGCATACAAAGTATATACAGATATATTAAATAAAACAAAATCACTTACTTTTTTCAAGAATCACCTTTTTTGCGGCTTCTACTATGGCGGTATGCTCTGCTTCATGGACTCTTTTCTCGTACTCTTCGAGCGTTTCTTTGCCAGGAATGATCTCCAATTCTTTTATAATAATTGGCTCACCTCTATCAACTTCCTCAATAACATAATGTACCATACAACCGGCTACTAAAGGCATTTTGGTGTGTTGGGCCTTTTCCCAAGCCATTTCAATAGCATGAGTGGTGCCGTCAAATGCGCCCGGCAAAGCAGGGTGCAAATTAATGATAGGAATGGATCTTGTACGTTTCAAAAACTCTGGACCAAGAATCAGTAACCATCCTGCACAGACAACTAAATCTGGGTCATCGCTCAATACCACCTCTGCTAAGTCCTTCTCGAACTGAACTCTTGCGTCTGCTCTCTTCTCTTTATCGTCCTTCGAAATGTCTCTTATATACGGATATAGCGAGTGGACTTTCGTTGGAATGTCTGATTTACTTGCTCTGGTCAAACCGAACGCTTTTTTGCTGGAAGAGATTACAGAAACGATCTTAGCATTTCCGAGTTCATTCTTGTCTTGGGCGTCAATCAAAGCTTGTAAATTTGAACCAGACCCAGATATTAACACACTTATTCTTATATTGTCACTACTCATACTGACTCTATTGTGAGGCTATCAAAGCAAACAGAGATGAGCTGCGTATGTTGTCTCCAGTGTTCGTAAATCCAAGACACAAGCCCATTTTTCATTAATTAATTTTTCATGCCGAGCCAGAGTCATCTCGATGTCTATCCATCAAGACACAGCAGCGGATAAATACACAGGCCCCGGCAAATGAAGAGCCTCCTCAACCATACTGTATACTATCATTCGCCTCTTATTTTCTTTGGAATGGGAATGACAGGGACAATGTTCAATTTCATTAGTTAGCTATAATATTCAAATCTGTATACGCAAGTAAAGGATAATCTTTAGTGGCAGCACTCCGAAGACAAGATCTAAGAAGATCAGTGCTTAGAAAAGAGAAAACGAGAGCAGAAAATCTACTCAATGCTCTCTCAAAGCTCTTGGATTGATCTTATTCAAGGGCAGTTCGGAGATTAATTGAGCCGTTTGTCCGGGTAGCGATGTGTGTCTCATTAGAAGCCTTTTCAGCTTCAATAATATCGACTGAGAATCAAGCTACTAAATATTTCCGAAGACAAGGGCAGCTAGTGCTACTTTTATCCTCTGTGTAGGTATTTTAAATATCTGCAAACCACTTGAGAAACCAAAAATTCTGGCAGTTAGGAGTTTATCAGCTGGTTGTGACTGAAATTCCAGTTATGTCGACTGCAAATTCAAATATGCCCGCGGGTTCCGGTGGTGGCTTGCATCATGAGATACAAGAGGCCATCACCCAAATGGAACTTCTAAAGGTGTCAGAGCTCAAAGCCATATGCAGGTCTATAGAGCTTCCGATAACAGGACGTAAATCAATACTACAGGATCGAATACGAACGTATTTGAAAAATTCCTGTTCGATAGGCCGCATAGATCCCTGGAGACCCAAAACAATACGGATACTCATAGAAAAATCGAAAAGTGGCCAAGCATTGCCCAAATATGAAATTCTTTGGCAAGCGATTAGATCGGGGGCTTTCAACCATCCAGTAGCCACTGGGCATCTGCCCATTAGCAGTTTACAGGACGATTCCATGATAGCATCATCTCAAGCGGCCTACCTCAACGGAAGTACCATACGACCCAGTGATCTCACCGTATCGGTAGCAGCAAATGATCCTCCAAAAGCTTCTCAGAAGAATTACATTCACTTCAAGGAGTCGCCATTCTATAAAATGAGGAAATTAATACCCGAAACAGCTCAAAAGATCAGCATTACCAATGTACGAGGTGTTTGTTCATGCAAGTTCAAGTTTACAAAGGCTGAATGGAATCTACTGGAATCAGACAAAAAATATAAGTTGTATCTCTTCTGCGGTGCCGCTAACTCGACGGGGTCTATAGGCAATGAGCCGATCCAATTTCCTCATCCGAATGAAATAAGGTTCAATGATACACAGATCAAAGATAATGTCAGAGGTTTGAAGAATAAACTGGGCACTGCTAAACCAGCAGATTTGACACCTTATCTTCGCCCACTATCTCAACAAAACGTCCTAGAAATTGTCTATGCGTTCACAAAAAACGAATTTTTTACTTATTGCTATATCGTAGAGGAAGTATCTCCTGAAAACTTACTGCAAGACGTACTAAAACGTCCAAAAATAATAAAAGCTGCGACTTTACATTATATCAAACAGACTTTGAGTGAAGAAGAGGATGACGATTTAGTAACTACATCAACAGTAATGAGTCTCCAATGTCCCGTTTCCTATACAAGAATGAAGTACCCTGTCAAATCAATCATGTGTAAGCACTTGCAATGCTTTGACGCTCTCTGGTATATTTATTCACAGATGCAAATCCCAACTTGGCAATGTCCAGTCTGCCAAATTGATATTGACTTGAAAAATCTTGCAATCTGTGAATACGTCGACGCAATTCTTAAAAGTTCCGATGAAGAAGTAGAACAGGTGGAACTATCGTCAGACGGATCCTGGGTTCCCGTGGTTGAAGAAGCAACAAAACCAACTGAAAAGCAACATTCTCATGCAGTAGTAAAAACTGAGAATAGTTATGATGACTACGACAATATACCATTATCAAGACAGCAAGAGTTTGGGGGAGCTATTGCTGGGCCCAGTGAGCCTGTGGTCATCTCGCTAGATAGTGATATGGAAGATGACGATGCACTTGCTGACTCTACTAATCAAGTTTTACGGCAAAAACAATCGGAGACGAGCAAAGAACCGAATAATAATAACGGCACTTTGTCTCAGCCCAGACTATATATGGATAGTTCCTCCGGAAATTCTGGGCAAACTTTAGATCCTAGGGCACACGAAGAGGGGACTCCTTTGGCAATAAGAAGAGAAAGCGACAGAGCTGAATACAGCGTCAACTACCTTAACCGAGAAATTCCCAATATGTTGGAGAAAACACCATTGAACAATAATATGGCCGATCTTGACCTTTCGCTGCCTGAGCCAGAGCCGGACACATCCCCTACACCAACAACAAACACGTTAATAAGAGGGCTGTTCCCGACAGGAGCCGAGGTAGATTTGAATAGGGAACCAACAGGAAACTTAATAGCTAATAATTATGGCTCCCACTCTCAGCCGATGAATGGCTCCTCAACAGCAGAAGCTGGAATCATTGACCATGCAAGCCTGAACAGTGCGAGAAGGCAGTCTGATAATATTTCAAGTTCGATCTTAGGGCTTACTGGAAACCCCGCAGCCCCTCTCCAACTACCAATCTCTAATCATATTCCGCAAAACGAAACTGGAAGAGCATTTAATGATTCTGATACTTTAATACCAAGATTGCCGCCACTTCCATTGACTGAAACAAGGGAAGCAACAACCAGAAAAAATATGAACGGGCATGGTAACGGGCATGGAAATGGTAACGCTAATCCCGGAACCTACGGGAGGGGTAAAAAGCCTATAGTTTCCCCTTTCATTCCAAAGAAACCATATTTGAATATACTCCCGCAGAAAAGACACGTTTCGAATAACGGTCAAAACTCTCTATCACCACAACCAGCCCTACCACTAAACGATGGACAGAGGAATGAGGGTGACAATCATTGGTCACCACCTGTGGCAGATTCTTCGAGCACGCATACTGACGCTGTAATAGATTTGACTTCCGATTAATTAATGCATATAGCTCGGCTTGTACTTACATGTAATACTATTATATAAGTCAATATTCCCATCATTCAATGACTTTATTCAATGAATGAATGGGATTCTAACGGGAACACGATTTCTGAATTTAATATAATCATTTCCAAAAAATTTGATCAAATACTCCTCTTCCATTTTGATTCTTTGACGGAAGAAATTCCAAAGAATAGCTGTGAATAAAAGAAATGAGATAGGATTGAGCAGTATCATTTGGGTCCCTAATGCCCACCAAAAAAACCCAAAATAGCTGGGGTGTCTAGCCCATTGATAAACCCCGTCTTGGATCAATTCATGATCTGTTTTTTTTTCCGTCTGCAACATATGAGAAAAAGATCTACCTGCTGTAGCCATGGCCAGAGATCTTATCGTTTGGCCCACAATTATGCATATATAACCGGATGTAATAAGCATAGAGCGAATTCTTGAACTTCCACCTAAAATCAGCTTCGGGAAGAAGATGTACTCTAGCAGACATTCCAAAGTAGCCATTAAATGACACAGTATGTAGGCCGAGCCGTTGTTGAGCAAAAAAGAGTCCCTGTTAACTTTCCAAGGATTGAACTTGGCCGTTATATAATACTCTAGGAAATGAAAAAGACAAATGAATGCCACATACGCGTTTAGATTTTTCAGCGTAATTGTCCTGATTGACCCTATCAGCAGGCCAGCTACAATACCCAGTCCAAATGATGTTAAAGTAACTTCGTGTAAAGGGTTGCAACTCACACCAGCGCGATACTTCTGCTCATTGATCTCTCTGCGCTTGTGATTGCTTACTTTTGACATTATGAGAGGTCTTGGGATCTCTCGCACAGATCACCGAGTCTTTATTTTTCATATAAGTGCTCTTTATTCTGCATGTCTTTTTAAACTTAGATTCGCTAATTTTCATGTGGGCCCTAAAATTTTTCCCGATGGGAACAAAACAATGAAAAAAAAGGCCAAGAAAGCCTCAAAGTCCTCTATAGATAGATTCGACAGTGCTAACGATGAATACATCTTGTTTCGTTATGTAGATTAAAACATTTCAGAGAGCAAATTTTGCTACCACAATGTACACAGCTGGAAATGCTATCATAACCTCCGCACACAGAGCAAATCGTAATCACCGGCAAGACTTTGAAAAATTTCTTATTCGAGACGTTATGATAGATAATGGATCTGTTAACTTGATCCAGCGTGTCAAGGTAGCTTTGAAGAGTTCTCTTTGATGACAAAGTTTTTTTCAGAGCTACTATTCTATTCGTGTTCTTTCTTTTCGGTACAGGTGGTTTTGTTGACCTGTAAGATAAACTAATTGTCCTTGGAACTTCAATCTTATTCTTATGTCTCACAGAGGAGGAGGTATCACCCTCTGCATTTAAACTATTGGATGCATCTATTTTGTTCCTGTTGATTCCAGTCATTGCACTTAGTAGTGATGGAACCTCTAAAATATCCTTTTGATTTTCCATGTCTAGCTCCAGGGAACGTCTTTTTGATTGAATTATCTCTTTTTGAGTGAATCTGTCCAGCATATTTGAATTACTTTCACTTACAGTAGAAGTAGAGCTTTCTTCATTAGATTCTCTCTGTTGATTGAACAATCGATTCTCCAGGTCAGCCAACGAATAATTTACACGTTTCGTTGACCTTGTTGATGTGTTGGACTTCGAGATCCTGTTCCTGGGGCGAGATGTCGCAGCTGGATCTGCAGATGTATAGTATACATTTGGATCGTATGTTTTCTTATTAATCTCCTCGACTAACATATCTCCTATGCCATTCTTTTCTTCGCTGTGCACTTGAGGTATGCGCTTTCACAGTCATATTTTTCGCTTTTATATAAATAACAGCGACGGCATAGGTGAATGTGTGCGACAAAAAAATACTCATTAAACATAAATAATATTGGTACATAAAACATTATAGTTTTGCCTTCAAAGGCTCTGAGGCCACCAGAAGATCCGCAATTTCGTCGGCGGCAGAACACAAATAGTGGTGTAGTTTGTGGACAGAGAGTCCACTCTTTAAGGGTTTGTTAACAATATTTATGTGTAGCCAATCATTGTTTAACATATAAGCGAGTCCAAATCCATTATCATTGACCTGAGACCAACCATATCCATCAAAAAGTTCCGATGATAATTGTGAGGTTGATATTAGCCAAGTGGATGAGTAGTTAAACAATGGATCTTGGAAAAGTTTGGGCACAGGATCAGAACCTTTCAACATATTTTTCATTCCAAAGAAATGACGGTCAATACCATTTCCCGCCGCGGCCGCCTTCAAATACTCAGCATGATATTTTGCAGAAGCCCTCAATGATTGAATCTTTTCCGTATCCGTAGCCAAGGGATCTTCCCAAGTGGAAACAAAATTTGCGGATGCAGTGGATACAGGTCTACCGGTTTCTGTGCGACCCTTGAAAAACTTTCTCGTGGAGGCGGCTTCATATGTTGGTAGCTGTTTCCCCATGTATTTGTAAACTGCCAATTGAATAACCTGCTGAATGAACGCATCAGGAGACATTCCATGTTTCTTGATAAAATTCTTACCGAGTCTGTTGTAGTGCCACACCTTCAGGTCATGTTCGTTGACAGTTTTGGTAAACAATTCGTTGGCTTTCTTGATCGAATCTTTGATGTAAGGGGTGAGCAAAAATGGTAAGTGGGATGGGTTAGGGATAGGTTTTGATGGCGGGTGTGAAACTTCATCGACAAATTTCTTTGGGTCTAACTTGCGCAATTGCTGACCAATATAGTTGTTTAGGAAACAGGTTGGGGTGCCGTCCATCTTTGAATGCTCGCCCAAAAATCCCGAGTTTCCATTTCCAGAGACAAAGAACTGAACAAATTTATCGAAAAATCTATTGCTGCCATCATAATGCCAAGCGTATCTTGATTTTTCCTCCAATGTTACTGGGTTCTCTTCTAAATCCAACGACAATAAATATGAGGCCTTATGAATTGTGGCCAATGATTCCTTAGACGATGGGTTTTTGATTAGCTCGTGGTGAACTTCCCTCCATTGATCACGAGGCAGAGTAGTTAAGAGACCTATTCCCGAATAAGATTTGAATGGCAGCTGAGAGTTCAATCCGTTAACAATGGAATAAAGTTGTTTCCAAATCGCATTGGCGGTCAACGGAGAGCTAGTTTGTTGATCGTGAGTGAAAACTTTGTAAAAGTTTCCCTTGAAAGCAACAACTATGAAGTTGTTCTCGTAGATTGAATAGAAGATGCTGGTATCACGCTTATCTTGGGGGTTTCCCGGTAATCTACAGCTATTAAACATCAGTTCAAAGCTATTCATACAAAATGGCGTGCCCTTGATCAGCTCTTGGGGTAATGACTGGTTTTTCAAGCTTTCAATGAATTTGGTCGCATGAACGATTATCGCGGTAGCTTTCAATAAGGGGTCTGTTTCGATCAACTTGTGTGACGTGGGCAAAGGTTTATGATTGAAAAAGTAGGAAACATATGGAACAACGGGGTCGTTGTATTCCAGATAAGCTTGGTTGTCCCAAAACTCTGACATCCAATTTCTCTTGTCCTTGGCATACTGAACTAGCCTCTCATGGAGCACGGGCCCTATGTTCTCTAAAAAGTCCTTTGCAAGCAGCTCCTGGCTGTTGTATTCTAAATCATCCTTACAAAAAGGTTTGATGGTTTGCAAGTATTTTGTAACGGTCTGGTTCAACTCTGGTACAACCAATGACGGTAAATCAGCTTGATGTGCAAACGTCACGCCTTTGAAGCCAGGTCTACCTCCTTGATAGCTCTTATTATCCTTAAATGCCCAATAATGCTCCCCATTCTGAGTCTCAAAGGGAAATCTTTGTAGTGTGCTCATTGTTCTTGGCCAGGTAGATAGGTTAAGCTTTTTTGGACCACGCACTAGTGCCGAGCCGTTATTATAGACTTTCATCGCAACACCTTGACACAAATACGCTAACAGAAAAGGTTTCTGCTCATATAGAGAAAACCTCGCTTGCAACCATGTCTTTACTTGTCCATATACTCTCTTTATATACGTGTATTCTATCTGCTACAACACTTGAATCGCGGGGTACAAAGCACAATCTCCGGTTCCCCGCGCATGACCTTCCTCAGCCGCCCAACCAAAAGCCGACCAGCGTCATCGAAGAGAGGGTAACCGGAGCAGTTTTGCGTAAAGGCCATCTAACCGAGTAAGATAGCTAGTTCTCGAGTAATGAAAAGATGGGTAATGATCAGTCACCTAGACGTCTACCTTTGCCTGGAAACCCGCGATGGATCGTGCTTGTAGCAGTGGGATGGTGAGGGCTGCTCGAGGTTGAGCCCAATCCAGACCCTGCGTCGTTGTCCGCGTGGGAAAACGTGATGGGAGTCGTTTCTGTCGATGGCGAGAAGGAGGAGCCCAACTTTCGGCCCTCGCCGTGGGTCATGTAGCTCTTCTTAGATGTAGGACGCTTTGCAAACAGATCTTTGATCAAGCGAGGCATGCCGAACTGGCCGATTGGTGAAAACCCGTAGCCGTGAATATGGAAAATGGAACCATATATAGGACCAAACGATCTTGTGTCGAGACATTGAAACATATAAGCCACTATGAGTCCCATGAATGGGCCTGCAAAATCTTCGTTGAAAAGAAAAGCGAGGAACAATTCCATCAAAGGGATGTATTTGGCCAAGATTGGAAATAGCCCAAAGTACACGACTCTTGTATTTGCGTTGTCAACAGACCACGTATAAGATAGGATGAACTTAAAAGAAGTCTCCAAGTTTACCAGTGTCCGGGTTCCAAACGCTAGGGATGATAGAAGAGCGAGCATCGAAACGCAAAACCAGAGATAGAATGTGTAATCCATTGTGTTTCTCCTTTGTTCTAAATCTGTCGATCTTGAGTAGATGGTGTATAGATCAAACAGTGCCGGTAATGAACGAGCCGGTAGGATGAAGCACGCGGTGAACGATCTCCATATTTGGAATCTTTTAGTTGCTAGGATGAAATGATAAAGAGTTTTTTCGTAGGGGAGGTATCCAAGTCTCGTAATGACTGTTTGCACTACAATCGTACCGATGATCCATCTGGTCACAATGGGGACTTCATTAAGCATTGAGTTAAGCTCGCTGCGGGCATATCCCCGACTGTGCCCTGTGTGTACGTTGTTATTCATCTGTATTGCTATTTGGGCCTGCTAATGTAGAATCTAGATATTACTTAACGTGATGGAATTTCTTACTCACTTTAGTATAAGATTCCGCTTTTCTGAATATTTAATGTTACCCGGATGATCATAAGAGATGTCACAGTGAAAAATTTCAGTGTAATACACTCATCTCATCTCATCTCATCTCATGAACAAAAACTTGCCTTTACAAGTTGATATATGAACACTAACTATGTCATCTAGATCAAATAGACAGATACTGTCTCGTGGTAAGAACTATGCCAGTAAGCAGCAGAAGAAATTCGGCACAGAAGAGGTGACGTTCGACAAAGACCAGAGATTAGATTATTTAACTGGGTTCCACAAGCGTAAATTACAAAGGCAAAAGAAGGCTCAAGAATTTAATAAAGAGCAGGATCGTTTGGCCAAAATTGAAGAAAGAAAAAATGTGAAAGCGGAGAGAAGACAGCAGTTGGACGAAAAATTACGAAATTTCAAGGAAGGGCTAGATCTCGATAGCGATATCGAGCTGGAGAACGAGAACGAGAACGAGGATGCAGAAGCTGAAGAGTGGAATGGGTTTGCTTCTGATGATGATGAGAATAAAACGAAGCCGATATTGAAGACAGTCTATGCCGATGACACGTCAGTAAGTATAGAATCTTTGGAACCAAACGATAACTTTGAATACTTGGCAAAGAAAAACAACGTCAAACTCGATGAAGGTGGGAAAGTGTTAGATCAGAGTATTACGAGAGCAAGCAAATATGCTAAATTTCTAGGAATCAAAGACTCTGATGAAAAACCCAAGCAGAAAAAGAAGAAGTTCAGATATTTGACCAAAAATGAAAGAAAATCAAATCAATTCAAGGCAAATGCGAATAAAAGAAGAAGGTGAAGAAGAAAACAGTGTTTTCCTTTATTAACTATTTTTTTTGTTATTACTTTTCATCAATACTTTTACTCATAGTTACATACTCTGATTCCAGTTTGAAGACTATCCATACAGCTCTCCTCAATATTTCAAAATATTGTAATTCATTTGCAAAGAAAACCTCATGGCGCTGACCACTAATTGTCCAAATCCACCAAAATTTGATGACCAGATTGAATGAAACTCCCGCATAATAAAATGCTTTGGGGAACTTGAAGTCAAGTTTATTTTTACCGGACCTTATCTTTGATAAAGAGTTTAATTTCCAATCCATTTTAATATCCCAAAATGATGTATAGCATGAATTGAACAACATGAACCAACCGTGGTTTATATAATTATAGTCATTAGGCTGCACCCTACCGTACCACATGTAAACAATAATTGGTACACTTGAACAGTATTTTAGTGCATTGAATAGTAACGATTTGTCTTTAGTTAAAAAAAACTCTCTCAAGCATTGCCAAACTCTTATTTGCAACGGGGCCAATGGAATTAATATATCAAAATGAGCCCAGAGAGAATCCTTGGAAACAAAAAAAACTATGAGGTAAAGCGTAAAATCAACCAGTGGTTTACCGAACGATGTGAGAGTGTCTGATACCAGTATGTAAGCGTTTCTCAAGCTTCGTGGTGTTGGCTCGATCAATAGAAGTCTTTTCATACAGTATTTAACGACATCACAATCTTTCCATATGAATCCTAGGATAATTGAGAATTGCAAAAGCGGCATCGCCATAGAGATTAAATAAAGAAGGGGAAACGTCTCTTTGTCAAACGATTGGCACAAGATGTTCAACAAAATGAGGGGCGCAACAATTCTGGAAACCTTTGTGGCAAATGATCTTGAGGCTCTTGCTAAATGAGAATGAGTCAGCGGTATTTTGAGTTCGTTTGGCTGACGTGTCTGTATGACGCTAGAAACGTCCACCTTATTCCACGACAATATCTTCAAAATCCAATGCCATAACCAAACTGCTAACAAAAGCAGCACGTTGACACGCTCTGCCGAGGTGATCTCTAGACTCCAACCTTTTTGGTCTCCTCTAGCTGCCTTAGAATCATCCATTGACTTGCTTTGAGTCTCGTATTTTCGTGTGTCCTAAGCGCAGCTGTTTCGGTGTTACGTGTTGTCCTGATTTTTTCACGTTTATCAACATCAAGGCTCGCAAGGTAAATCCAGTTTTCCAGCTCATGAACAAGAAGCCCTTCTCCAGGTAATGCTTTTCAGTTTAAATGTTTTAATCATTATAAAAAGTGATATATACATATACTCTTTAAATCATGATTAGCATGAAATATGTAGTAACTACAATCATCATTAAGTATTTTCTGGGAGAATAATTGGAGAAAGTATTTTTACTAAGGGCTATCGCTACAGTATGAACGGAATATCCGAAAAGTTCCAAAAGAAGTATTCCCTGGAATAGTAAACTTTATAGTATCTCCTTAGATTTGTGTTAGATCAGAATTTTCAGTGTTTGGCTAATGTGTTGTAAAAGTCGGTCATTTCAATAAATTGATTAGTCGATCCGCTTGGGGCGACAACTTGTCATCATTCTAACATCAAACTGATACTATTTAGAGTTCACTGTAACAGGAAACACATGGATTTGAACTTGATATTCCATCCACCAAGAACGTCTGTTCTTGAGTGTGACTATATTGGCTTGTCAGGAATCCATACTTGCGCGTCATGAACACCTTGCATAGGTCCAACCAAGCCAGTAAACTAATTCTTTATTTTAATTCTTTATAATGGAGAGATTTGAATTGGAAATAGATGGGTTGAAAATTTTGCACGTTATATACGGAAAAATATGAGTGTGCGGGTAATATATTTTCTCTCACGACTTGAGATGAAAAAAAAGCGGGCATGCACAAATCGATACCATTGAGACAACTTAAAATGTATTCTCATATACAAGGATCGGTATTGTAGTCAAAGGTACCCTTCAGCAAACTTTCAGGATGCTTCTGGTGAATTTACTGAAAAAGCAGCTTTCGGTCTGCGCCTGTCGAGGTGTAGTTCCTGGTGGTTCCTCTGCCCTGGGTCCTAAGAGCAGGTGGTTTTCTTCATCTGCAAAAATGTTACAAGAGAAGACAAGCCATGTACAGCAACAGGACGCCAGTTATATCTCTCCCCACTTGCTGAAAATTATACCGGACAATACAGATGTTGCTACGCTGGAGAAGCAAGACGAATTGATTAAAAGACGCCGTAAATTATCGAAAGAAATCACACAAATGAAAAAATTGAAGCCAATCTCACCTGGTCTAAGGTGGTACCGATCTCCAATATATCCATATTTACATAAGGGTGGACCAATCCGTTCTTTAACCATAGCAAAAAGGGGCAAAGGTGGCAGAAATAATACCGGTAGGATCACTGTTCGTCACAGGGGAGGTGGACATAAAAGGCGTATAAGGCTTCTAGATTTCCACCGCTCAGAATCTGGGAAACAAATTGTTCAAAGAATCGAATATGATCCTGGTAGAACGTCGCATATTGCTCTTTTGAAACATAATGTAACGGGGAAATTATCATATATCATAGCCTGTGACGGTCTGAGAGAAGGTGACATCGTTGAATCCTTTAGAAACGGTATCCCGCAGGATTTACTGGACGAAATGGGAGGCAAAGTCGACCCAGCCATCTTAAGTGTGAGGACTGCTCAAAGAGGTAATTGCCTCCCCATTTCGATGATACCTGTCGGTAGTATTATTCACAATGTCGGCATCACTCCTGTCGGTCCAGGTAAATTTTGTCGTTCAGCCGGTACTTATGCTAGAGTTTTATCCAAGATTCCAGAAAAGAATAAAGCTATTGTTCGTTTACAAAGTGGAGAACATCGTTATGTGTCTTTAGAGTCATGTGCAACTATTGGTATTGTGTCTAATATTGATCATCAAAATAGATCTCTGGGCAAAGCTGGAAGATCAAGATGGTTAGGCATAAGGCCCACAGTTAGAGGTGTTGCCATGAACAAATGTGACCATCCTCATGGTGGTGGCCGTGGTAAGTCTAAATCTAAAAAACTATCTATGTCACCTTGGGGTCAACTCGCCAAAGGTTATAAAACAAGAAGGGGCAAGAATCAGAATAGAATGAAAGTCAAAGATAGACCAAGAGGTAAAGATGCAAGGCTTTGAACATCGACACCATTAATGTCCAAGTTATCCATAGGCTCCTCTTCATATGTATTTTATATCCTACTTTTACGCAACTTGTAAATAATCAGTTCATGCTAGGTTTCCTTTTTATTTGCTTGAACCTCCAATTATCGAGCTCAACTATGAAACCTAGTACAAGTTTCACATGCTCCTTCATGTGGCTCAAACTTAGCCTATCCAATGTATCCATGGTGGTGTGAATGTATTTATTAGTCTTGCCGTTAATTGACTCCAGGACAAACGAAGCAGGAAATCCATTTTTTGTAGCGCTTCCGTGATCGCTGCATGCGTAACCGCACGTAGATTCTTTGAAAGGTATCGATAAGTAAGATCCAATTAACAATTTAAGAAACTCGTTCAATTCGGGGGAAGTGTAATCCGTCACAATACTTACATGCTCATCATTTTTGTCTGGAACGTATCCTGTCATATCCTGTTGTAACATCGCAACCACACGCTTCTCTTGCTGGGCGTATTCTGTAAATACATCGAAAGAGCCTAAAAGCCCACCTTCTTCTGCCGAATAAAAGTGAAATTCTACTGTATTCTGTGGCTGGTAACCTTTTTTCACAAGATCAATATAGACCCTTAGTGATTCTAACACAGTTACGGTCCCGGATCCGTCATCATCAGCTCCCGGTGATGCCATCCACGATGGGAAAATCAAGTTCATTGAATCGTGATGTGATCCAATAACTATTATACTTTCTGCAGTTTCGACACCATTAACTTTTACAATTATTGAAAACTGTTTCCAGTCCTTATGATCATGGTGTTCAATCGAATAGACATCAATCGGTAGTTCATCCATTATATCATGTATTTTAGAGGAAAGCCACTGTGCTGACTTGAAACCAAATTCTGATTTATAGTATCGGGTATAGAAACTTGTTAATTTTGCTAAATTATGGTATAGCTCGTCTTCTTCGATAAATGAAACCAATTCTTGCATGACATCCCCGTTAGTCAAGCTTTCAGGATAGTTATATACCGAAACTTCATTAGAGTTTCCACTTTTCTTATTCCACGGAAGGCCAAAATGGTTTGTAACGTCTATGAATTGAATGCCCCTCCTTTTCAGAGCCCATTTATCAATCTCTTTCACGGTAATAGTCTCATCTTCTCCGATGTCTAACACTCTCAAAGAGTCATCCTTCAACCCTGATGCCAATCGCAGAACTCCAGCGATAGCGAGAATGAAGACAGTTGGATTCATCTAGCTTATCGGAGTTTTGTATTACGTTTTTCATAGAGGTATGTGTGAAAACAGGAAAACATCTCTTAAGAATGACTTGCAAAATTTAAAAAATGTTCTAAAAAATATAAGATTATATATTAAAATATAACATCATCCTCTTGCTCTTGTACCAAATCAGCAGAATATGCGCTCCCTGTGGTAGCGGCGTCCGCATTATCTGTCGTAGACGCTTCGTGCTTGCTGGCGTTATCATTCTCACCTATTTTGTTAGCTTCTTCTTCAGTCACCCCTGCTGCATCTTCTTCACGCTGTTTTTGAGCAGCTAATTTAGCATTTTTCATCTCTTCGTCCAGACGTGCGGTTTCTATTTGTTTTTTCTCTTGGACTTTCTTCAATCTATAAAATTCTTCCCTATCCAATTCGTCTAACTCACTATTAATGTATGAAATTGTATTTTCAGTTCTTGGGATAATGACGTGTTCAATAGCAT
Organism: Zygotorulaspora florentina; assembly: GCA_003671575.3. Lineage (NCBI taxonomy): Eukaryota > Fungi > Ascomycota > Saccharomycetes > Saccharomycetales > Saccharomycetaceae > Zygotorulaspora > Zygotorulaspora florentina. Next base: position 235,616 of record PPJY03000013.1, on the reverse strand, counting down.
TAACTCTCCTATTGGTAACTTTAATAACTTCATCCAAGATGATGAAGGCCGTCTGTAATGAAGCTAATTCAACCAAAGTTTCCACGGCCTTGGAATAAATTTCCTTAGCACGCTGAACTTGCTGCCCACCACGACCTAGACCAGTCAATTTGAAATCGTTGATACTGGAATCGATGAAGGCCTCAAATTGTGGTAAGTAGACACCACTGACATTCTCTTGGCGCGCCTTGACCTTGAACCTTGCATTATAAACGCTTTCTTGAACCTGATATCCGATATTTTCGCCTGTTGCATATGACACCTCGGCTAAAGAGAATGCAGCTGTTTGCATGACTCGACCCATTTTTTGCTTGGCATCATCAATTCTCTTAGTAATATCACGGAATCTCTTGGTCAATGCCTCTGATTTACGTTTTAGAAGCGAATAGCCCTGATTAGCACCCTTCAATTTCGTCTTCATCAAACCCAGCGTCATACGCGTAGGAAACACTTGCTCTCTGGTGCCAGACATCTAAGAATAGTTTAAAAAATGTCAAACTCAAACCCTAGCTCAGTCAGAAAAGTGCACGAATGGCTTAGTATTGGAGTTCTACTTAATATAATGAATGATTTAGTTTAAAGGACTTCAGTCTTTCATCCCTCACTGTGCAGCCAACTTATTTCACAAATGGCTGGGTAACACCGCATCGGAGCTATTTGAATATTTTGAAATACATGAATCAATTGAACGAAAACACTGTAAAATGTGTGAAGTACCAACAGTCGTTGAGACTTTCATTGGTTCGGATTAGGTAATTAGATGGATTATATTAGTCGGTACGTTACTGAGGATGATGATATAGCCTTTGAGTATGAGTTACAAAGTACGGCAGAAAAAAAAGTCACTTGGAAAAGATATATAGGGAACTGGAAGGCCCTCGATAGGAATCGTAAGCCATTCGAACACATCGTATGGCTCTATGAACGTTTTTTCCAGGAATTCCCTCGTGATCAAGACGTTTGGGAGGAATACATAAAGTGGATTATGGACTGCGATGAGCTGAGCTATTGCTTACTTGCGGATCTTTTTAAGCGATGTCTCGCAAATTTCAGCAAAGGCTGTGAAAAGGTCTGCCTTATGTTTTTGAAGTTTGCCATTAAGCAATATGATCTTGGTCTCATTCGAATAGCTTTAGATGAATGTGTTGCTAGACTGCCACGCGAGTCACATGCCAATATTTGGGAGCTTGTATTGCCTTTCATATATGAAGTTATACTTCCATTGACTAAAGTAAATGATGCTGTCTATGAGGAGAAATCTGAAGAACTGTCGAATTTAATAAATAGATCGTTATTTTCTGATAAAAATGGGAAGGAGAAGAGTCCCAAAGGGGATATTTGGTCAGCTAGTCTCTTATCAAGATATTTGGAGGTTTGCCCTCAGGAAAAGTTACATGCAACTCTTGGTTTCCTAAATGAAACAGATGACTATAGCACCATTTATTCATCATTCAATAAGGTTTTGTCCCAAGAATCGCGTTTGGAGCCAAATGTTAAACTGCCATATCATATTCATACGAGTTATTTAAGGATTTTAAAGCAACTGAAAAAGTACGACGAATATAAGGATTTCTCAACAAAAATGCAGTCCATCTTCCCTAAACAAAAGGCAGAACTTATTGTTGAGTTGGCAAAGAGCTATATTAATGCGACAGAATTGGAAGACGCTGAACTTCTATTGAACAGCGCTATAGAGTCAACCGTTACCATAGCTGACTTTTCTCTTATATATAACTTCTACCTTGACTATGAGAAGGCATATATTGAGAATGTTATGAAAGAGTTGAAAAACAAGTCGGTTTCCGGTGATATTTGGGAGCCAAGGTTAATCAAGCACATGGACTCTTTACAGAGACTAACAGCTGAACATGAACTCAAATTGAGTGATGTGAAGCTGCGGCAAAATCCTAATTCAATAGAGAAATGGTTTGAAAGAGTGGATTTATTTGAATCAATACACGAAAAATGTGAGGCATACGCGCAAGCTATATTGAAAATAGATTCCAGAAAAGTAACGAAACCAGGAGCTTTGGGTGAACTCTGGTGCCGATATGCACAATTGTACTGGGATGCAGGTGATTATGATAATGCAAGAGAGGTATGGAATAGCAGTTTAAAGGTACCGTATCCATATCTAGAAGACTTAGAAGGGATATGGATATCGTGGGTGGAGAATGAGCTAAAGCGGGAGGAGGATGGAGTCCAGAATGCTATCAGATTGTTGAAAACAGCCCTCAAAGTACCGGATTTCCCGGAACTATTAATGGATAGCTACGAGGCAAACAAAAAAAAAGCACCAGCCCAAACTGTGCTTTTCAGCTCATTGAAATTGTGGTCCTTTCTTTTAGATCTTGTTGAGTCACTATACGCCAATGAACCTAACGGTATTGACGAAACTGTAAAAATATACGAGGAGGTGATAGCGTTAAAAGTAGCAACTCCTTTGATTTTCATCAACTATGCTCATTTTATGCAGGACCGTCAGAATATTCTGGAAAGTTTTCAAATATATGAACGGGCAATTGGAACTTTTCCACCAGAAACTCAATATGAAATCTGGAATATATATTTAGCTGAGGCATCGAATGAGGATACACCACTATCAAATGAACATATTCGTGATTTGTTCGATCAGGCTTTAGAAAATTTGGTCCCAAACAAAATAGATTGTAAATCCATTTTCGTTCTGTACAGCAATTTTGAGGAAAAATGTGGATTCGCTACTCGTAGTGTTGATATCTTATTGCAGGGTTGCCGAAACACGGAGAGTATTAGTAATAAAATGATTATGTGGCAAATATGCCTTTCTAAGGCGAAATTGTTGTTAGGGAATAGTGAATCGAGGAAATTTTATGAAGAGTGTATTCAAACCATGCCAAACTCCAAAATTACTAGCTTCGTAATAGAATTTGCTTTAACGGAAACTGAGATTGGTGAAAATAATAGAGCCAGGGAGATTTTTAGATATGGTGCACTGTTACTACCTCCGACAAGAAATGAAGAATTGTGGAGAAGTTGGGATAGGTTCGAGCTTGAGAATGGCAATAAAGACACGTATAAGGATATGCTTGTGTTGAAACGGAGCCTAGAAAGGGATATGCGTGTAGATACAGAATTCGAAAGTAAATCAGATGGCAACATCGCATTTGTTGCTGCATCTGATGACAAGACGGTTAATCCAGAAGAGATAGATTTAGATATATAGGTCGATTCATTTTTAGAGGTCAATTAACTTTTAATTTCAACTTTCCAAGAGAATTATTATAGACTACCTACGTTCAACCCAGTCTTCAGAACTCATTTGAGTCAACCTACTGAGAGCACGTGCGAATGCAAACCGTTCTTCGTCAAGTGCAAACATATGAGATTTCTTGGCAATCTCTTTAGAAAATCCATGGCATTTTACCAAGTTGTCCTCTTCTTCGCTTTCGCGCGCTACATCATCATTCCCATCTTCTGCCAATTCGTAATCATTTTTTATTTGCTCAGGCTCTACAAATAACGATGTAAACTCAGCTGCACCTGTAGTAGCAAGTTTTCCTCCATTATCATAGACTGCGTCTAGGAATGTAATGAATCTTCTGACCTCGTCCCGAACATACACCGATAAATAGGGGATATCTGTCACAATGAATGATTTGAAGTTCTGTGCTAACGCCAAATAATCACCAGCAGCCAAGGGATTGCCACATAGTTCTTTAAACGTAAATTGAGCAACACGGGGAGGAGTACATTTAGGGACAATGAATTGGCGCCCCCATATAGTAAGCTCGAAATTCTTGATAATTTCGTGCTCGACCTTTGTTGTGTTTTCCTCTTGTGCGAAATAGTTGTACCATTGCTTAACATGAGTATCTCTTATTACTTTGCATTCTCTTGAGCTATACTTCAACCCATCTTCGGGATAGTAATAGACAGACATTGAAGGCCTTGGTATTTTACGATAGTCAGTCGGAGAATCCAAAAATATCACTTCTGTTCTCTGTTTTATCAATTCTATGCAAGGGACAAACGATTTCCTTTGAACACCGTTTATGTACAGTTCATCAGGAGGCCTGTTGGATGTCGCAAAAAGCACGACGCCATGATCTTTAGATAATAGAGTTGAGATTAATCTTCTTAAAATCATTGCATCTGCGACGTCCGTGACTTGGAATTCGTCAAAGCAAAGTAACCTAGCCGTTCTGGCAATTTCGGCTGCTAAGAATGGGATCGGATCCATGTCCTTGCCCTTAGCTTTGCCAAGTTCATCTAGGTTCTGTTCCTTCAAAATTTCATGAGATCTCCTGTGGACGTACTGCATAAATTGATGGAAGTGGATTCGTTTTTTAGAGAGATGTGAAGGAACCGTCGCATAGAAGAGGTCCATCAACATTGTTTTACCGCATCCAACATCGCCATATAAATAAATGCCTTTAGGTATGTCCTCCGATATCTCAGTATTATTGGGGCTTACTTTAAGCAATTTACCCAGGAAGCCAGATTTCCAACCGATCTGATCTAGCGCATCAGGTTCTTTAATGTTGGGCGGTTTATACGCTACTAATGAATCGTAAAGCGACCCTAGGGACTTTATGATACTTCTTTGATATGGATCATCCCTTAATTTGTTCAGCTTGACTTGCCTTTGATATTCCTGCAGTGGTGTAACAGCATTATGAGCGGCCGGAAGCTCTGTTACCGTCGAATAGTGTCTGCCGAGCCCTTGAATTATCATCCGAACTTTTTGAGAGTTCATCCATAATGCACTCCGCCTACTAAAATTTTGAACGAGGGTTATCATGACTACTGCCTTTGCTATACTTGTGCCCCGTAATAGGCCAATTAACACATTGCAGGATCTTATACAAAATCTCCTTTCGTCGTGAGTCAATAATATTGAAATTTTCAGAGGCCTAGATAAGCTGACCCCAGGTCAATTTCCCGTCTAAATAGATATTCAAGCTCCATACGTAATTTATTGAGAGGTTAGAAAGGCTGCAAGTGACAGCAAAGAGGACAACATAGCACATCTTTGAGCGCTCGACTAAAATTTCCGGCAACCGGTTGGAAAGGCTGCAAGACAGCTCGTTAATAAGCTTTTGGCAGCATTTACCACTTTGTTTCTATTAAAACTGCGCAGATCCTAGGAAAACATGTCCGGGTCCGAGATTGAAGTCAATTTCCGCGATGCCAGATCGCTCCTAACAAACCCGATCTTGCTTAATTCTGTCAGCACCTGCGTGCAGAGGAGACGCGAGTGTGAACGCACAGGCATCAAAGCTGTCATTATAATGCCATAATCTTGTGACTACCTCATAAAAAGATATCAAGCCTCTGCTTTGCTTGTGAACAAACTTGGTTGCCAAGCTGCTGTAATTCTTGCAAATTTTCAATACAAAACATATTAAAAACCTACCTCGTATTCACAGAATGTTAATTGAATCGCTGTCAATAATTACTGGCGGATAGATCCAGATTTGTTGTGAAAATTGCTTATATCCCAATGTCTATGTTTTCCTCTCTTCCCTTTGTACGTAACGACTTTGGCAACCTGCTATGATAATGCAGAAAAGATACATCTTAGCTACCCACACCAATATATTAGAGAGCGCTCCATTGAGTACTGGTTTACTCCAATGATACAGGTAGCCATGGAGTGTTGCTTTTCATGCAAGTCATCGATTGGGGAGTCCCGGGCTTTCTTGAAATTTCCGACCACTAATGAGAAAGTTCTACACCTGTACTTTGAGGTTAATGATCACTTCGTGAGTAGTTCTTACTCGCCACCGATTACTGATTGTTCATCAATCTATCCCCGCGATCTTCGTAAAACCCCGCTCTTCATTACTATGACGCTTCTCATATATTGTGAATTTGTCCGACAGGCCATCGCTGATTTTGATCGCCTGCAAGCTCCGGACAGTCAATCTCGTTAAGGTTCCTTCGGTATTTTCAACTAATCAAATTGAGCATCTCATTTAATTGTAGCATCAAAGCTGGGTTCGTCGGGAACAGGTTTGCACAATGGCATTGGAAGAAGAATTGAAGAATCTTCAAGTGGAAGAGGACTATGGGCTTCGATTGTTTTCAGATAGTGTTGTCACGGAGGAGGGCCTTGCGGATGTTACAGAAACATTCAAGAGATTACGCAACAGCTTGCAGCCAGATACAATTATAAAGGAACCGAGTTTTGATTTGTTTGAGGGGACGCACTCTTTAGAGGTGAACAATAGAAAGCTAGACACTAGCCTCATCGCATTAACTCGCGAAGAAATTGAGTTCGATTGCAACATTGCATATGGCGAGACGGAGGACGAAAGACTAGCATATGTTACTGCAATTGTGGATAGGCTGGCAAGATACCTAGTGTGCTGGCTAAATGATTATCAACTACTCCCAACTACCATCTTGAGCTGCAGATATGTGGAATACATGTTGATAGAGTCAGCTAACATAGACAAACCGGTTTATTTGACAACAGGGGATAACCTCTATGACCGAGTGCTCTGCAGTGCGATTTATGGTATCTGCTATTTTGCCAAGTTTGTTGAAAGGCTATTCAAAAACGGCAGCGTTTGTCCGGAAGAAGACTTGAACTTCAACAGTATGGGTCTCGATTTTTTATCGTACGTCTGTGAACCTACCCAAATCAAGAATTTGTTGCAAGAAAGTATAGAATTATTGCACGGCCTTGGGAAGCCTGCTGAAAGTTTATCAAATCTTCTAGAGTTGATTCTATGCCTTGTCTCCATAGAAAAGTGTTTAACAGAATATTCCGCCGATACGTCCCACCTTGAGGAATTGATCATCGTGGCGGGTCACTTACAGGAGAAGAGTTCGTCACAAACTTTTGAAGTGCCTCGGGGATCTTTCTCGATGGGCATTCAGAAAAGGCTTTCCAACCAATCGCCACCAAAAAATTTAGTTGTACCCACTCAAAATTATAAAGGGTTCATTTTGATGGCGGAGGATCTAAAATTGGTATTGAGCGTAAATGAGGCAAAATCAATAATGGAAATCATGCAGTTTGCCAAATTTTTTAACAAAGTCACACAAAGACATGTTATTGCACGGGCTGTATTTTTCTCATTCGTGATTAGACATGACGAAACTGTGCTGGGTCGATACAGCTTATCGGATTTCGCCCAACTACATCCGTTGGAGTTTTCTCTAATGTCGACAGAAATCTCTAAGAACCTTCCAGACGAAATGATACCCATTCTGCAAGATGTGACGAATGTTCTGTTCGATTGGTATCAGAACACTTCCCAAAATACGTCTCGCTACAGACAAGGCTATAACAGACAACTATTATTATGGGACGCGCTACAGGTTCAGATCGAGAATATCGAAGTAGAGTTTGAATCACATTTGCATAATGAGCAGGCTTCTGATTTTTCCAATGAGGAAAGCCTGCTCCCCTACACTTCATGGACTTTTGCAATGAAAGTGACTGCTATGATCGAATTTGTGTTGAAGGGATTCGACCTGGAAGTTTATAAGTCATTTGAATCTTATTCCATGTTCTGGTATGCATATTACTTAGCATATCAGCTAGAGTCATGCCTGGAGAAAGTTCACAAATTCATCGAGTCTAGAATCAATAAGATCCATTCTCTCAACAAAAAAGTCAAGAAATTGAAAGCCGGCGAGAAGAAAGAAGCATTGAGAGCTCGTTATCGCCTCTTGATGGACACTGAAATGAATCAGTTACAAACTAATAAAAAGTTCTTGAGTTTTCTTTTTATGGAGTATGCAGTAATCAAATCTTTATCCCTCGCTCAGGTGTTTCAATTTGCAATTTTGAAATCTTACAACGTCATAGACAACAAATCCCCGACTGAAAGTCGCTTCACAACTGATCATCTATTGTATGACTTAAGATTAAAACCGTTTTCCTCCATAGGTATTCCGGAAGTCGTGCCTTATAGCGTAATACAGTCCACTCTCAATGATTTTATGATAACTCAGCCAATGTTTGCCTTGAAGCTGGACAAGGCGATGGAATGCATGCACAAGGAGCTTCAAAATGCCGCAATTGCCATCGAAAACATATTATCATCCATTAAGAATGATAGAGATGGCGGAATACTTCACGGGGCAACAAGATTAGTCAAAGCACAAGCGATAGATTACTTTGAAAGACTTCAAAACTCTGCAAAACTAATCCGACTAAACAGTAAAGTTATTAGATCAAAACTTGGTAACGAGCCACCTTCGATCTCGACCAGAGATAAGTATAAGGTAAGACTGAGATCTTCGACAGATTCTTCGTCCTTCTTCCCCTTATTGGATTTGGTGGACAATAAAAGATGAGGTTCGAAGAGCCGAGCATTTTTTGGCATGCTCTAATGCCATAGAAACCGTATCCCTCAGTGGTATGCCTTATAGATAGTAAATAATAATGTATAACGTCGCCAAAATAGCATGGCGCATCGAGAAATGCATTTAACCGCCGACCAAGAGGATACGAATTAATATGACTGTCGTATACTTATTAACACCCAGCAGCCACAATCTTTTATGTGGTGTTTGGGTTTGTAAGATTGATGGTGTGGTCTTTGATAAAATTGAAGGTGGAAGAGCAAGTAAAAAGAGCCTAGGATACCCTAATGTTTAACACGAGTTTGCGAAGCTATGTTATGAGCTATATTGATACATTCACGGAATCATCATATTCTCTGCACGCTTTGTTATTGGGGCTTGGACTAACAAATTATACCATAATCTTGCATTTTTCTTGCGTCTCTTATCGAAGCTAGTTTCGCGCGAACGTAATGAGCCTAGTCTTTTTGCCAGGGGGGAAAAACACAGCTTTCTCCCCAGCTGCGCGGCATCCCCTCCCCCTAGGCTTTCGCGCCTTGGTAAGACCATAACCTTTTTCCCATCCACCCTCCCTCTGAGCTCTCGGCAGCCTACCTCCTGTGCAATGCCCACTCACCGTCTGGGATGCAGAGTATACTCTCCATCACGTACAGTCCAGTGACCTCGCAAGTGAGATAATATTAAAAATTGAATAAAATCACTGAATCTAATACTTAGTTGTTAAGCTTCCCTTCTAGATTTTCTTTTCCCTTAGAGTGTCCAAACCAGAGCTTAATAATAATACAAAATGCCTCCAAAGTTCGATCCAAATGAGGTTAAGTACCTATACCTGAGAGCTGTCGGTGGTGAAGTCGGTGCTTCCGCTGCTTTAGCTCCAAAGATTGGTCCATTGGGTTTGTCCCCAAAGAAGGTTGGTGAAGATATCGCCAAGGCCACTAAGGAGTTCAAAGGTATCAAGGTTACTGTCCAATTGAAGATTCAAAACAGACAGGCCTCTGCCTCTGTTGTTCCATCTGCTTCCTCTTTGGTCATCACTGCTTTGAAAGAAGCACCAAGAGACAGAAAGAAGGAGAAGAACGTCAAGCACAGTGGTAACATCCAATTGGATGATATCATTGAAATCGCTAAGAAGATGCAAGACAAATCTTTCGGTAAGAACTTGGCTTCTGTGACCAAGGAAATCTTGGGTACTGCCCAATCCGTTGGTTGTCGTGTTGACTTCAAGAACCCTCATGACATCATCGATGCCATCAACGCTGGTGAACTAGAAATTCCAGAAAACTAAGGTTGTTTTCCCATCATAAGGCTTAATATCCAAAAACAAAAAACATCATTACTCAATTTCTGTATTTTTTAGTCTAGGGTTTTTTATTGAAAAAATCTATAATGTATTTTTTCGTTTTCGCAAAATTTACCAATGATTAATTCCTGCTTTTATCGTATTAACACTTTTCCATGTTTTCTTTTTCATTCAAAAGGATTTTTTTCTCTTGAAACATTTGACGTTTGAGACACTCTGGGATTTAGTTTGATTATTCTCTTTTTGATTTCAAAAGGAAAATTTCAAATTTACTACCGTACTTTATCCCGATTTAAGATCAAACAAGATTCACCTTGACGACTACTCACCGAGATAATTTTTCAATAATTATATTGGTCCTTTTTTCACAGTCATAAATCTTTTCAACTTAAAATAAATATACTTCTTGGAGCCTTCACCTTTGGTCAACTCAAAGAGATCTTTGAACTATAATCCATGCAATTGGAATTTAGTTGGCCATACGACGAATTTAAAAGAGGTACTTAATTGTTGGAAGGCGCTTCTTTGATTTTATGAAGAGGGAGGGAATCACCTTTCACGTGATATTTGAGCCATCTGTTCTCGATTCGTAGATATATGATTCCCTGTTCAAAACATAAAATATATTAAAAGCTAGCGTTTGTGCGATACGTGGTCTACTAATGTGCAACTATGCAGAAAAAGCAGCCATATTTTCTTTTTACCCACTCAATCATCATATTCAGTATATCCTGAATAACATTTCACTAACATTATCAAATATTGGTGGTCTCTGATGTCCAGATTCACATGGGGGCATCTCATTCAATTAAATTCGCAAAGAGATGCATATGATTCGCCATTAGCGGTACTTTCTCACATCGATGTCAATGCTTTTTTTGCACAAGTGGAAGAAGTAAGATGTGGATACACAAAAGATGATCCCGTCGTGTGCGTACAATGGAATTCAATCATTGCTGTGTCCTACGCTGCCAGAAAATATGGAATATCACGAATGGACAGTATCCAAGAAGCTCTCAAAAAATCTAGCAAGATCATTCCGATTCATACAGCTGTATTCCGGAAAGGGGAAGATTTCTGGCAGTATCACGATGGTTGTGGCTCGTGGGTCTCTGACACGGATAAGCAATTACCGAACTCACTGTACAAGGTATCCTTAGACCCTTACCGTAGAGAAAGTAGGAAAATATTTAAAATATTCACAGAATATTGTGATCTTGCGGAGAAAGCTAGTGTTGATGAAGTTTTTTTGGATTTAGGCCGGCTTTGCTTGCAAAGGTTGATTTTTAGCGATCAACTTGTAGCGGATGAGACAAACGACCCTGAAATTTTAAGAATACGAGAAACGTTCACTAATGGGCAATATCAATTAGATTCGTATCTTCCAGAGGTTCCAGAAAGCCTCAAAAAATTGAAGTTTGATGGCAATGTATATAATCCCAATGATGAACCGCTAATATGTGACTGGGATGACGTCTTACTCGCGCTAGGATCGCAAATTACACAAGAGGTTAGAAATCATATTGAGAAGACTCTTGGATATACCACTTCATGCGGAGTTGCGAAGACAAAAACAGTCTGTAAACTGGCATCTAATTACCAGAAGCCAAATGCTCAAACAATTATATTGAATAGATGCGTCGAGGTGTTTTTGGATTGTGGGAATTTCGAAATAACTAGTTTTTGGTCTTTAGGAGGGCTACTAGGGAAGAAACTAATCGAAATTCTAGAGGCACCAACTACTGGAAGTATCAGGTTCGTCAGAGAGCGTTGGCCATCGTCGCCAAAAGAACTAAACGAATATTTTAGTAAAGTCATAAGAAATCCAAAAGAAGGCCCATACAATGGACTAATAGACCCTTTAAAGACGGATGTTCTCGCCGAAAAACTATTCCGACTAGTTCGAGGAGATTACAGGTCCCCTGTTACTCCGCAAACTATGGTCAAGTCTATGATGTCCAACAAAAATTTGAACGGTGGCTCCTGTAAGTCATTAATCGACTGCATCTCCTGGCTCGAGGTTTTCTCAGGGGAGCTTTCATCAAGATTACACGAATTAGAGCAGGAGTATAGCAAAGTGGTATTGCCCAGAACAGTATCGGTACTTGTTAGGACAAAATCTGGCGCATCCCATAGTAAATCGGGGCCGCTGGTCAAGTTGAGTTCGAAGATCGATAGTCAGTGCCTGCTTAAAGTAGCAACAAAATTGGTTACTGAGTTAGATAGCAAGTATGCGAAAGAGGCTCATTACTACCCCTTACAAAATATCAACATGTCTGTATCACACTTTGAAATACTGCATCAAAGAAAAAGTGTGCTGGATATGTTCCCTGGTCAGACATCGCCTTCGCCACCATCTTTTCGGGAGGAATCTGATTTGGCAAATATCACGTCTAATTTTGAGCCAGAATTACACACTTCCTCTGATGTAAAGTTCAAGTGTCAATCATGTCATTCAGTATTTGAAGCTGAGAGGGACTTCCAAGAGCATCAGGACTATCATCTTGCGATGAAACTGTCAGAAAATTTGAATGGCATCGACGAAAATTCTGAGAACCTTTCAATAGGTGAAAAAAAGCTACTATTCACAAAAAGGAGTGCTTCACCACCCCCTCTCCGACAGCCTGCACCGAAAAGATCAAAATCAAAAGCGAAAACCAAATCCTCAAATAACATATTGACGTACTTCTCAAAACGGTAACGCACCAAAGCTCAGGTACATACATTGAAGGTTCCATGAAAGCTATGTCTTGATAAGAACACTGTGATAGGGAATGAGCGAACGACTGCTTTGTGTATTACTTGCAATAACGAGCCATGAATGCGGCTATTTACAAGACTAGGCGGGAGAAAGGAATATAGCTTTGGTATGATATATAACACACCGCTAACAGAAACTAGTCTCATGGAACAATAAGCCTGTTGAAAGAGATGTTTCTTAATAACATTCAACATACAATTCCACTTGAATTAATAGTGTGAGACCGTTGTTTCCTTCGCGATAAGGCGCCTCATTTGCAATTGTCTAGCTAGTCTTCAACCGATATATTCACACGTTTTACTATTAATTGGCATCCTGTTAGGGAACAATCTTACCTCCTACGCATTGTCTTTCATTAGTGACATTCAGGAAGACACTACTACCATTTTTCTCTCTGAATACATCTGCTACTGAGAACAATACAAAAATGCAACTATCCCACTGAATAACAAAGGCAACTTGGCCGAGTGGTTAAGGCGAAAGATTAGAAATCTTTTGGGCTCTGCCCGCGCAGGTTCGAGTCCTGCAGTTGTCGTTTTTGGCGAAGGTAACATCTACTTTCCTCCGATAACTTGACGGAAGGAAAAGATTAGTGGGGTAGGGTTAAGTCCAGATTAAGCACAATAGTTTTTTGTTCTACGTATGCCAAAGCCCCAAACCACACCTCTTATTCCTTCGGAGTCTTTGAGTGTTTTACAAACTGCGAAATTGAATTCTGCAATCGATTTACAAAATTTCAAAACATTTAACTTCTATATATGAGTATATTAAATACATCCGTAGCGCAAAAAATATGTCTGGCGAAGTTTGCGTACTCAAGGTACACTTGAAAAGACTCATTTTATGGTTCAAGTAAAAGTGAATGGCAGGCAAAGTATTTTCATGTTCTGGCTAGCGGTGCTAAAACTTTAAATGAAGCTTAGAGTTTTATCGCAAAAAATACATAATTCCATTCATCAATCAACGATTTAAGCTACGGCTCGATAATTAAAACGCATATGTTCGAAAAAATGCTAGCACGTTTCGATTGATTTGCTTTTTTTCTTCGCTTATTTCATTCTTTGCAATGGGGAAGTCGTCCTCAGTTACTGTCTCGTAGGCATAGTCGACAATACTGGTTATGTCGTCATCACCTAATTCTGAAATATGGAAACCTATGCTCTTAAAGTTTTTAAAAAGTGATGATCCTCTTCTATGCTCGCGTCCTGATTGACAGCTGGCAAGAAGAAGAAGGCCACACACGCTGACGGGACACACAATGACGAAGACACCCAATAAGGAGCCTGTGACCCCGAAATCGTATGACGACCGCCTGCATTTTTGATGATAGTCGGAAAAACGTAACTTCCATCAAAAGCGCCCACCTTCCCAATTGCTGCAGTAAACCCATAAAGTTGCCCCTCTCACCGGAACTGCAAATACTTTGGATGCTATTAAATCGATGTTATCGCCTGCAAAAAACAGAGTTAGTGCTCAGTTCACAGCAGGAGAAAGTAAAAATAATTGAAAATAAAATTACTTCAATATTCCGAGTGATACATGTAATTTTAATTGTGTAAGAGAAACATCAAACACAAATATGTAATCGAGATCACTTATTGACGCTAAATTGTGCAAATGGCCTCCTCTGGTACGAACTCGAAATTTACAAACACACTAGAAGCAGCCAAGGTGTCGGGGTTATCAAATTTCTGTTAAATGATCGCTGAGTCCCAGTTTGAGATTAAAAGTTTTTAGCAGTTTTCTCATATTGCCAATAATTATATGCAGATTACATGAATGCTACTGCGCGGCCGCGCCGCTAAAAAATCATTTGTTTTAGCCTCAATATTAAATATCATTTAGGATCAAATTAAAGTATGCTCACCAGCGTTGACGCAAGTAAACTCGGTTTATTTCCTTTTAATTTATTCACGTCTTCGACAGCCTCTTTCCTGTTCTGCCGTTGACAAGAGCGGAAAAACTTGGATATTTGGAAACGGCATGCTTATGTAATTAATGGCATTAGTCAAAGGCTATGGTTGCAGCGAATTCCGTTGCTCCTCCCAGATTCTTGTTCGTTATAGCAGAGCATAATCGAGTTTCTTTACCGTAATGTATTTCAATTCAGCCTTAGAGAGCTGTGCCTCTCTTGTACCGAAGGGTCTTCATTTTCCTAATTAGGACAAGCCGCCTAAAATGGACTCTATTCGTTCTTTTGGAAAAAATATTATACTAAAAATAATATGTTAAAATAATCAAGTACGTAATTTGAAATAGTCTTCATCGGGATTGACGACCGCCAAGTCTTTTGAGAAGCAGTATTCTTTCTTGATCCACTGCCAAGATTTATCCTGAGAAACAATATTACCAGCATTATTCATCATAATTGGACGTATTTCGAGACGCGAACCAACCGATGCAAACGTCTCGCATACTTCGACATGTGCTCATACTATGTACATTCACACTATCCGTTCAAGCGCAGACCAGCACATACATTGGTAGTAGAGAACTAAGTGAGTCATCCGAAACAGCTACTTTAGTTTCAAATAGTGGCCCAACGACAAATGCTGGGCCAAGTTCTCAAACATCTACCCAACCTGGCTCCACGACAGCTGCTTTACAAACCTCGACATTAGGTGACGAGCAAAATAGCTGGTCTCTTTTAAGCTCTACAAGTAGCTTTTCATTCTCACCAGAGACAGATACTCTGAGTAGCAATTCAGGAATGAGCACTTCTGCATCAGCAAGTATTGTAACTACAGCCACGGTTAGCTCAAATAATGATGGAAGTCTCGCAACATTGTCGACGCAGGGCGTGCTAAGTTCATTAACTCCTTCCGAACCCCGGACTCTTTTCACCAACCCGAGCACAGCATTGAACAGTTTGAGTTTGCCAAGTTCAAGTTCGGGCTATCATGCCAGTTCCTACATTACCTCGGCATCACAGTACACAAATACGGATTCAAGCACAGATCCTTCAACGCTAACTACTGATACCTCAGAGGGTACCACAGCGCCTTCTGGCACAGCGTCCTCCGGCGGAAAAGATGTTTCTACTATAACTCCACAGGGAGTTGCATCATCTTCTGATGCAGAGTCATCGGCGGGAGAAGGCGGTCCCACTACAACTTTTGACGCCACGACAGAGGTATCCGAAAGCTCACAATCAAGCTCAAGCCCAAGCCCAAGCCCAAATGTCATGCCAATCACTGCTAGTATAAGCATAAGCACAACGAAGGCTAAACCTTTTTCATATAGTATACCACACGAAAATGTGGTCACCCAAAGCAAGATTTCATCAACTTCCGAGGGCTCGCAACTTACGGACACTGGTCTTCCAACGACAACTGGAGATGCCTCAGACAGTGCCACAGCGACCTCTGAAATAGAGTCCTCGCGGGGAAAAGATGTCCTCACCTCGAGTTCACAAGGAGCTACATCATCTTCTGATGCAGGGTCATCGGCGGGAGAAGGCGGCCCCACTACAACCTTTGACGTCACGACAGAGGTATCCGAAAGCTCACAATCAAGCTCAAGCCCAAGCCCGAGCTCAAGCCCAAGCCCAAATGACATGCCAATAAGCATAAGTACAACGAAGGCTGAATCTTTTTCATACAGTATACCCCACGAAAATGTGGTCACCCAAAGCAAGATTTCATCAACTTCCGAGGGCTCGCAACTTACGGACACTGGTCTTCCAACGACAACTGGAGATGCCTCAGACAGTGCCACAGCGACCTCTGAAATAGAGTCCTCGCGGGGAAAAGATGTCCTCACCTCAAGTTCACAAGGAGCTACATCATCTTCTGGCACAGAGTCTCCGAGCGGGGAAGATGTTTCTACAACAACATCACAAGTAGCTACATCATCTTCTGATGCAGGGTCATCGGCGGGAGAAGGCGGCCCCACTACAACTTTTGACGCCACGACAGAGGTATCCGAAAGCTCACAATCAAGCTCAAGCTCAAGCCCAAGCCCAAGCCCAAGTCCAAATGTCATGCCAATCACTGCTAGTATAAGCATAAGCACAACGAAGGCTAAACCTTTTTCATATAGTATACCACACGAAAATGTGGTCACCCACAGCAAGATTTCATCAACTTCCGAGGGCTCGCAACTTACGGACACTGGTCTTCCAACGACAACTGGAGATGCCTCAGACAGTGCCACAGCGACCTCTGAAATAGAGTCCTCGCGGGGAAAAGATGTCCTCACCTCGAGTTCACAAGGAGCTACATCATCTTCTGGCACAGAGTCTCCGAGCGGGGAAGATGTTTCTACAACAACATCACAAGTAGCTACATCATCTTCTGATGCAGGGTCATCGGCGGGAGAAGGCGGCCCCACTACAACCTTTGACGTCACGACAGAGGTATCCGAGAGCTCAGAAACAAGCAGAAGCAATGCGATACTTCCCACTGAGGCAATCACGGAAACTGGTCTGGAAAATAGTGCTGCCACAAAGA
This sequence comes from Zygotorulaspora florentina, assembly GCA_003671575.3. Classification (NCBI taxonomy): domain Eukaryota; kingdom Fungi; phylum Ascomycota; class Saccharomycetes; order Saccharomycetales; family Saccharomycetaceae; genus Zygotorulaspora; species Zygotorulaspora florentina. The sequence continues at coordinate 218,758 of PPJY03000013.1, read as the reverse complement.
GTTCGGTGTCAAGCTCTTATGAAAGTACTTCATCCAAAACCAGCGAAGCTACTTCCGATACTGTAGTCACAGATGCATACGACAGTTCACAAACGACATTAGATGGTACGCCACACACCAGTTCAAGCAATATTCGTACAATCAGCTCTTTGATCAGCTCGTTGCTGACCTCGAATGCTGCGATATCTGATTCCTTGAGTCTCTCTTTAAGTAGAAATCCTACTGGCGCCGTGTCAAAACAATCCGGCGCTGCTACAAGAAGTACAGTTTTGACCATTACAACACCATCTTCTAGTCACGCATCTGATAGTGCAGCTACACGTACCTCCATTAATACAGATGAAATTGACGATTTAAGCTCAAACTCCGCTATTGACAGCATAGTGAGAACTATGGTCTCTCCTGCTTCCCAAACGTTGATTGCTACTTCTCAACCTGTGAGTGCTTACAGTTCTTCTAAGAGTGCAATGGTGGTGACTGAAAGCATATCGCAAGCTCCCAAAGCAGGCGAGTTTACCAGTACTAAAAAACCTCAATCACTGCTCGATCAAAACACAGTTCTATCAGGAACGAGTAGGCTGGAAACTTCCTCCTTGTCAGCAACACAACCACTAATAACGACGATTCCACGTTTTCCGTCCGAATCCATATCTAGAACTAGTAACACTGGTAGCGAAATCGTTGGAAGTATGATGCCAGCCTCTTCGGCAGCGAGCTCTGAAGTTTTCAGTGAACTAACGGGCCAAAAAAGTGGGAGGTTATCAATTTATTCTCTATCCAGCTCTATTAGCACTGCCCAAAAAAATAGTCAAGGGGGTATATCATCCGTTCTCAAGACAATACAAACGAACGACGATCAATCCATTTCCTTTGCGAGGACTCGGGCAACCAAATCAAGAAGAGTTCGTGCCTCACTAACAACATCCACTGAAGCAGAAACTCGCGCCTCTAATGTCCTACCGGACTCTGTGAGTTCAGGCGCTGCTACTATCATGAGTAACGGATATTCGTTTGATAGTGCTCTGAAGTCCATATCTACCAGTGCAACGACTGCCAGAAATACTGCAATCCCGTCTTGGCTACCAAAGTCTATTGTGGTTCAATCTTGCATACCGTCATCTCTAAGTACAACTTTCAACCCTGATGTCACCGAAACACTTCCAAGTTTAATCGCTCCACCAACCGCTGTTGTACCCGAACCGAACTCGTCAGTAATCACTATTGGATTTAAGTTCAGTTTGAATTTCCAGTTCTTGGTAGAAAACCCCTTAGCTTCAGCCCAAATTTTTCAGTTTCTACCATCTGTGCTGTCTTTCCCATTTGAAATACAAAGTAATGAAAAGGCATTGATTGATGAATATAAGCTGCTCATGTCGTCTCGAAAAGAAATAATGACGACTACATTGATCCCGAAAGGATACACGCCAAGTATTCAAGCGCGGGATGAACCTGAATTGCAATCACATGTTAATGAGTCAAGTATCAAGGTTATTCGAATAGTTCCAATGCTGATCAAGGGAAAGGGTTATCTTGTCTCAGTAGCGGAGGTGTATTTCCCTTCAGGTTACACAGAAGACCTTGCTGAATACGTTGCAACACCAGATTCCGAGCTTTACAATAATACAAATCCGACTTTATACTCATTAGCCAGTTTAATAGATCCGGCCATACCTGTAGTGGGCTGGACTGGTTCCAGTTCGTCGCCAGATTCCTCCTCTCAGGGTGAACCATCCGCCTCTCAATCTGGCACGTTTAATACAGGTGATGGAGGTTTGGGAAGCTCCACTTCTTCTATCGGTATGAGCCGCCGAATTAAAATCCGATTGATAATCTTTCTGACTTGCCTGGTATTTGGAACTGTAATTTGGATTATATCCTACATGTACATTCACAGGTTCGCCCTTGGGAGACGAAAACTCCTTGAATATGCAGAAGATAGCAACGAAAACGGATATAACGAGAAGCAAGTATTTTTTAATGACGAAAACGGTAGCGAGTGCAGCTTTTCGTCACCGTATGCTAGTCCAATGCTTAACGAGAAGGATGAAACCTGGGGCACATATGGAAATGTTTCAAAAAATCATATGGAGGACTTCACGGCAGAAGGTCTCCTCATCACAGGAGAAAACACTGTTTATAGCTCTTCCCATGGGCTGGAATATTTTGTTGATGAAGATGGAAACTTTTACTATTCTGGGGCCAACCTCCATTCTACTAGTGACGAGACGGAAACGACAAAGGACGAAGAACTCGGGAATGCCGAAGAGATAGAAGATTACCTATACTCTGGTGAACAGGAGAGATCTACTGTCACAATTGGCGAGAGCTCTTATAATGGTGGGAGTTTGGAACTCGATGAAGATGGAAATTTTGTTATAAGTGATGTCAATATTAGTGAAAAAGATTTGTCCACCGAAACAAATAACTCAAATACTGTCGAGAGCTACAATAACGGTAACCTTTACCAGTTAACAAAATTACCCAACTATACGGAAAAAGGGCATCCTGATAAAATCAAATCATTTGGTTCTCGTGGAGAAGAATCATATTCTGACCGAAGCCGCAATTTTAGACTCGAGTTCAATGAAGGCACCCCATACGCCGAAAACAGTGCTCACATTCATAACCAAGACACGGGTGATTTGGTTAACTTATCTGTGAGTATAGACAATATTGATGAGTTCTTGTACCGCGACGGCGATTATGGCGAAGACCCGTTTGATATTCAAATTGATGACATAGATGACGGCAATGTTGCGGACGTTCAAGTAGAAGAGTTAGATGAACTAGATGAAGAGATTTACAAACGACTTTCGAAAATAGGCATGCAAAAGAGCAACCCTCTTCAAATGAGACCTATATTCATGAAGACTCCAGCTCACTCAGCCACTGGTGTGGTTAGAGCTACTGACTATATGAGATCTAGTGAAGAACTAGGATATTCGGAGCAGGTGATGCCACCGGTGACCCCCATGACTTCAAATACGATTTTTAATTCCGGTACTGATAATTTTAATAAAGATAGTAGTGACCCAAGAAATCAAGATACACCAAGAGAGGATTAGTCAAAGAGACTGCAGATATCTCATTTTGTGAACTTGAGAAAATCTTCAGGGTGGTAACCAAGCCACGTCATCTTGAGTTATTATTTTGATGCATTTTTTATATTTTATCTTAGTTTTGATGTTTAGTTTTAATATTTTTATTTGTAATATTTTCCATTTGTAATTCCAAATATATAATTTCTTTTCCCTGAGGCGGCGCTTAGCTAAAATGCCAATTAAGAATAAAAGGCATTTTGACCTCAAATATGCCAGATGATACAAATAAAAAAAGTTTAAAAACTCATTCTGTGGGACTGAGTTCATAGAGTCCATCTCGGTTTAAGATTTTCATGCAAACGAAATCAAGACAAGATCACTCATCGGCACAAGGCACCCTCAAATATCGAAGAAGTTACAAAGCATGTTTAAATTGCCGGGCAAGAAAGGTGAAATGTGACATGGGGCCTGTCGATATCCCACATGGGCCACCATGTTCACGGTGCAAAAGAGAAAGAAAGATGTGCGAATTCCCACCACCGAAAAAGAGAGCTCAGAGCAAGCAGGAACAGGTCCACATTGTCAATGAGGTGCCCACGTCGCAGAGTCAAAGAATCACCAGTGGATCAGACAAAGCCAACTCATACACTAAGATACCCGAACATTGCATTGATACAGTGGATGTCAAGTGGAAATTTGAGATTAACTCTATGCAAAATGCATTGGAATTTTTGGCCAAAGCTGCTGGATCAGCTTCCACCAAAGAGGTTAAAGATACAAACTCAGAGAGTCATCACCACAGTAGGTTGAAGAAGCTGAGCCACCAATCAGATGAGGATAATCAGGTTTGCTATAATTCAAACACAATGCTGGACACTCCAGATGAAAGTTTCCATGCTCCTTTGATTAGCCCTCAAGGAACGCAAAGAGCTACAGCGCCCCTAATCAAACAATTGAGCCGATTGAGACCGAAATCGTCTATTAAACTCATAGACATAGAGTATATTGGTGAATCAAACATGCTTTCCGAGCATGAGGCGATCAAGTTGATTGAAGTATTTTTCCTTTCAATGCATCCTTTTTTTCCGCACATTCCTTTGCAGCTACAGGATCCTCAAGAATTGGTTCGATACCCATTATTACTCTGTACCATATTGACCATATCGTCACGTTATCAGTCCTTCCCTGAACTTGGATTATCGAATGGTGAGAATGGCGGTCGAAATATTGAAGTTCACGAGAGATTATGGGTTCATTGCCAGAGGTTAATGTCACAGACTATCTGGGCAGAAGCAAGCACGCGATCTATTGGTACGGTTTTGGCATTCTTGTTATTTACCGAGTGGAATCCCAGGGCAATACACTCAAGATGGTCTGATTACGCAAATCACACTGGCTTAAATGATGTCTCTAAGAGAAATACAGGTGATATTGGTATCATAAAAGAAACTGATGGATTAACAGGTATGGGATCCATAAGAAGAAGTGATAGAATGGCATGGATGTTAACAGGAAGTGCTGTTAGACTAGCTCAAGATATGGGGTTCATAGATACAAACTCCAAAATATTTACCGCAGCTCATATATCTGAAACTCAAACAGCAATGAATTTGAATCAAAGATCCATATTAGCAGAATCTCTTAACGAAGCAAGCTTGAGAAATAATGACAAACCCAAAAACCTCGAAAACGAGAGGTTTTATCTGGATCAGATTTTGCAGAATGATGAAAGTAAAGAAAGATGGACTAAATTTCTTGAAGAAATGAAAGATAGTGAGTTATCGGATGGCAATAAATTGTTCACTGATATGGAAAGCGAGTTTTTGAATGATGAATATATTCTATACTATGCTACTGCAAAAGCTAGCGAAGATTCAACAATGAGGGGTCAGGTATCGAATCCATTGCCGTTTCCGTTGAGGTTCACGAAGAGTCAAAGTGCTAAACTTGAGCTATCTAAGATAATATCAATTGGATACGAAACCATTTACTGTGATAAAGGCAAACGACAATTGCTAATTGACGATCCAAGAAGTAATTTAGTACTTCTACAAATTTTGTCACCATTGATTGAGAATTGGCATAAAGATTATCATGGGCTATTGAGGCCTTCACGAGACACCGCCGAATATTCGACGGAGTTTTGTAAAAATAAGAGGGCTGTTTACGAATTCACACGGCTAGTAGATGGCGAAAGTTTGATCTGCGACTACTCGTATTGCCAATTATACATCTATTCATTAGCTCTGCAAGTTGACTTCAAGGAAAATACTTTCACGCTCAAAGAAATTGCAAGAAGCGCCAAGTATGTCGAAATAGCATATAATGCTGCCAAGGAAATTTTAAATTCGGCAGAAAGATTGAAGGCGCTGCGGATGGTTAGATTCATGCCAATAAGATGGGTAACAAAAATCGTGAGAGCCATCGCATTCATTGTTAAATGCTATTTGACTTTAACAGGCAATGCCGTATTCAATAATCCCGTCGCTAACGCTATCTTGCGATTGAGCGTTATACCTATTGAAGAAACCTTACAAATAGTGGAAAAAGCTGCCGCCACTTTGAAGGAGGCATCCCCCGATGACTTGCATTTGGGTATGAAATATTCGGCCATCATGACATATTTTTGTACTGAAATGAAATCGAATATACACAAAAACCCGGAAGACACATATCCTGATCAAAAACAAAGCCTGCATCATGAGACAAGCAACCGAAGTTCCGACGCGACCCCACAACAAGCGCAGTGCAATTTGGACCCGCATTGTTTCTTCCACCTGAATCAACAAGAAGTACTTGAACAGCCAGTAGTACGCAGTCCACCTGACGCGCCACCAAATGTGCTTGCATCGAACGGTGTTACGTCTTTGCCGAACGAAGTGATGGATTGGTTCTTCACGAGCGAAGAGATAGGGTTGGACTTCGTGGATTCATGGACTGAAATGATGGAACAGAAATATTTACAGAGCGAAAGTGCGTTACAATCGCAGCTACAGGAACCCCAGCAGACCAACTCCCCATGACCTGGCGCTAGCTTGATCTGGGACTCCTTGCATGGCATGACTTTACCATCACCGCCGACCACTGCGGGCGCACTATAATGACACTTACCGATACAGTTACCCTCACCCATACTAATTTCCCTCTCGAACCCGACCGGAACGTAACGTAACGTGCCGACTGCCAGTCGCCAGTCGGCACCATCTATAATTGCCCCTGCCCTGCATCTTCGTGCAGTCAGATTAATGGATGGCTGCCGACTTGCCACGTCCGTCCCCGTGTCCGTCTCGTCAAGTGAAAATAGTTTTTCCGCAACAGGGCAGGGCGCCAATGCGCGAATTTCGAGTTTTTTTTTGAATCTTACAGCCTGTGGGGCCCAGCCGTTCATAATGAACAGCCGTTTTCAAGATAATCAAGAATGTGAATTGAAAAGTGCTCAAAGTGGTTGCACCACAGTGAATGTAATGGATCCCTTGCGGCATCCGCGTTCAGAGGCTGGTGATGAGGCCTACAAACGATAGAATTTTTGATCGGAAAGTTGTGGAGTCACGTCTTACGGCTGGAGGAGTTCTCTATGGGTTCAATTCAATATGTACGATGCGAAGAAATAGAGTTGTTGGCTGAAATTTCTCATTAGTTCTCATTCAGCTTATTTTGGACCGCGTTATTCCCCCGTGAGTGCGAGTGCAGATAGATTCATCCCTTGTATATTTCATATTGTCAACAGTTGATACTACTCATCTAACAGCCGATCACGAAAAGTCGAAGCGACAGTGCTTTATAACCATAAGCTTGGCATCACGAGTCCCGATACTACTGGATTACGTTTGCAAGAAAAAGAACTGCATTCACGATATTCACTATATCCAAAATTTGAAGAACATTTAATTCTTTGGTTATATTGGATTTGGAAGTTGCAGAGGCGTGCAGTATATTAGCGTAACTCGTCGGTGTTGTCACTGATTCGGTTCATATAAGAGATGCAGAAGTCCGTTAGGGTAGGCGATTATTTTGATAATGACGATAATGGCGTTTGGTCTTGGTATCTCACGAACATACGTAATGGAGATTTTGAAGAGTTCAGTAATAACAAACTGAAAAGAACACTTCTAAAAAGATTTTTGAACGAGCATTTCGATCCATCAAACAACCGTCATCATCAATCTAATACTAAAATTCTGTTTGTATCGATTCCAGATAAAGTGCATAGAGATTTGCCTTTACTGGAAAATTTTTTACGAGATTACTTCCATTTGGAGCATTTAGAACATATCAAGATCACAAAACTGACAAAATCAAAAGTCTACAACCATGAAAACCATTATATTTTGATTGACAACTTGAATAATTTCGAGGATCCAAGTTTTTTGAGAATAGTTAACTCCAGGTGGTCACAGCAGCGTGATATGATTGGGAAGGAAAAGGAGCAAGAAAGTCACCGTGGAAACATTAATAACAAGGCGAAGAGTAACAATATAAATAGTAACATCAGTAACCATAGCGGTAATAATAATAATAATAGTTATAATATTGGTAATACGAATCTGTTTTCGGCTGAGCGAGATTTGAATTCAACACACAAGCAAATGTATGGAACAGTTTCGGAACATCCAGGTTCATCGTCCTCCAATTCCCTTTCTTCAGTACAATCTTATTCAAGGATGTTGCGGAATACTAGCACAGGCTCTCAAACGGCAAATCTTCGCCATCAAAAAGTGGAAGTTAAATCAATTCTTTCTGAAAGTGTTAATGAAAATTTTGATAACAAAAGCGAGAGATTCTTCAAGGATGGTTCAGGAGATGAAGATGAAGATAACGACGAGAATGAGCACGAATCTATAGTACTGAATTTTTCTCACTCAGCGTTGCAAAAGCAACTTGAGAAGAAAAAATTGTTAGAGGATCAGCGAAAACAGCTTCAAAGATCAAACAATTTATATAGTCCAACCCATTCGCAAACTGTTTCCATAAGCAGTTTTCAGGACAGCCTTATCGATGCAGGTGACGATGGCGATGAAGCAACAAATTATCCGGGCCAGCCTTTAGCCCTGACTGTAACCAGAGATGAGGATGATCTGGCGAGTGACTCTTATAGTTCTCGAGAAGAAGGAAGCATCTCTGAATTATCCAGTGTGAGCAGGTCTCTACATAGCCTGGGTTCAGCGACATCCTTAGAAGTTGATGATGACGACGACGATGATTCTTCCGACTATTCAGTTTTATCCATATTACCGTCAATATCAATATCAGACCCTCTTGGCCATTTCAGGCTAGTTTTACAATCTTCATTGGTCCAAAATCCAGAAACAAAAGAAGTTTACACTGCAATTAGACAATCAAATAACGAACCTACAGTTGCTAACATCGAAGATGATTGGTTGTTGTATGACTCGAATTTTTCTATGGATAACTTGCAGATGCTGACTTTGCAAGATCTATTAGATACTAACAGATTATTCCCCAAGATTATCTTCTACAGCATGATTGTAGTTTCAGATCACGAGAATTTATTGGATGGGGCACACAATCTTTCAAACCCTAATGATTTATTAGCACCCTCCCAAAGTACCCTATCAAAATTTAACATTTATAGTGATCAATTATCGGGGGTTGATTCCGAGGCGTCATCATCTAATGAACCGAAACAGTTCTATCCTAACTCCGATACCGAGAATGGAGATGATGCAGATGGTTATTATGATGATACGTCCCTGTCTGAGAAGTCTAATCCAAAAATGTATGCACCAACAAGGATTCAATCGAATGCAACAACAGCTCATAGGTCTATTCGTACTGTCAATAGTATTGGCGATTGGGCATTTCTCCATGATGGCGATGGACCTCCCCAATCACAGCACAATAATGATAACTCTGAACAAGAGGAACAGAATGTTCATTTTGAAAAGGGTGCCAATGTATTGCATCTATCTACGACACACACTGCTTCAAGAAACGGATTATCAAAGGTTAGCACCATAGCATCAATGGGATCGGTCGAAAGGTCCAAAAGTACACCTCTGCCTATCATATTGAAATCACTATCCATAGATAACGAAGGGAAACGTTGGAAAGCTAAAATGGATTCCTTCAGACGTAAGAGAAGCCATAAGCACCATAATGGTGAAAAGAATTGTACTATAATGTAAATATCCCGATTACGTAAACTATAAGAAATTTTGCCTTGTTCTCTACTACCAAGATCCAATTGATTGAGTGTTATTCCCACGATTGGAATTGATGAATAAACGACTAGTTCATTTCATCTTCCGTTGTACCACTCGCGTAATAACAAGGGGCATAAACCACTTGAGTTATAAATTTCCCCTCATATCTAGTAGTACATCCCACACTTATCATTTCATCTCGTATACTACTTGTTAGCAAATGATTTAGATTGACATGCGGTATAATATGATTGATTCTTTTTGATGATCCATTATGAGAGTTATGCTGAAACTCGTTAAAAATCTTATTCAGGTAGGTTGAATTCAAATATATTGGCAAGTCGGGAACAGTATGCTTCTCCAAAAATAGTTGTTCAGCAGTTTCTGCATCCAATAATCCACCCTGTTGCAGACCTGCAAAAAGCGTGTCTTGATTACAATCAATAACGTTATTATCAAAATTTGATTGATCATAGGAGGGCGGATGGAGCGATAGTGGTACTGGGGGCTGCGAGAGGGTTTGATTTTCCCCATTTTGCCCTAGTAGATTTCCAGCCTTGAATATTTCAGGTATTTCAGATGAATATTCGTATTTTTTGGGCGCCAGAGCGGTCAAGAGATCCATACTACTAATTGTTTGGTGCCCCCCTGGTGATTTTCTTACAGAGGAACATGTTCGACTTATTCCAGCATAATCTGAATATGGAGTCCCTGTACCATCCTGCCTAGTGTAATATGATGAAGTGTTACGACCAGTTAATGGGGGCCTACCAGATTTTCCTGGGACAGGTTGTGCGATTATAGTTCCTTGACTCGTCTGATCACTAGTTTGCGTTTCTTTGGTACCCCTTTTATTATGGTTCCCCTCAATTTCAAGATTGTTTAGATCTATTTGGTCCCTATAAGGCTCAATTGTTTCGTATCCTGGTAATACTTCAAACCAATTAACGATGTTGCCGACAGAATCCGTTGCAGTGGGTAGAAAGTTTGAATGCCTGACGAACCCATCCACTAAGAATCTCAATTTATAAATTCCTGCAGGCAAAAACAAATCTGGAATCTCCCAGCTTTGGTCCGATTCATTATACCGCATTGGCAGCCCCGTCGACGCCGAAATATTTTCAGGCCCAAAATTCAGTGCAGATAACATGTCAGGGCTTAAAATAGCTACTCTACATGACGCTGAGTCTTCATGGTGATCTCGAAATTTCAAAATTACGTGTACTCTTTCAGATCCATTGGAAGAGTCTGAAGAATAGGCGGGGGAAGCAGATGTGTTCTGAATTCCTTCTCTGTGCTCAATAGATTGCGTTTCAAAAGAATCTATCCTATCAAAATTATTTTCCAATAAATTGGAATGAGGGAGAGTTGGTAACCGCTCGTTATCTGGTTTCTCATTCCTTACAGAAGTTGATTGAAATGAAGGTAGTAATCCATCGTCCGCGCTGAGAGACTTCAACTTTTTCAATTCTGGCAAAGAACCATTGTCCAAGCTTTCATATGAAAAAGAGTTATTGGAAACTTTCAGCATTGCTTCACGACTTGTATTCGTACTAATATTATTCTTTTTCTGGTTGACATTGCTGTTATTATTGGGCCTTTTCCTTTTCATATCTTTCTTCAACGCATCTTGCAGAAGGGATTCATTCAAAACTACGTCTTCACTCTGCAAATAACCATCCTCGACGATGTTCTCGGAATCCATTGACTTATTAAAGTTAGGCGACTTCAGACTCAATGCACCGTAAATATCAATGGGAGGCGACTTTGTGTCAGCTCTAGATGATGTACCAGAGGGATCCGCATCCTCATGAAGTGATTTCATCAGCGCCACGACACTGGGTCTATGATCTTTAATGAAACCCATAGTGCTATTATCCAATGCTTCAGCGTGGTTCTTCTGGCTATTCAAATCACCCATTGATACCACCTCCTGCCGTGTTGGCTGAACCGTGGACGCAGATGGTCCAGGGCTTAAGAATGGGGGAGTCTCTGCGACGCGAGCGGGGATGCCCTTTATCGATAATCCAGCCATATCATCTCTAATGGATTCCGTGGTAGCAGACGAGCCCTTATGATTCTCATCCATTGAGTAATCAGTCTTAAAAACCGAGGGACCATGACCGGAAGCCACTGGTGCTCGAGCCTTTTTCAAATTGCGACCGAGTGAATGCCTCGAATTTCGACTTGGAAACAGCTGTGAGGTTATACTATGCTGGCGACCCTTTTCCATCTCTTGAAGTCTCTTAAATCGATGATTAGTGTCAGACCCGGGGTTCACCGAGTCCGATCCCTGCTGCAATGATGGAGTATTACCCATTGTCAATGCGAGCTATATGTGTTCTGTGATTGCGATAATAATGAACATGTCCTGCCAGTTTCCCTTGATTTTAGTATCCCCAACATTTAAATATTTCATTAATTGTTTTGTAGCGGGCTGAAAAAAAGTCCCCAAAGCAAAAATGTCAAAAATCTAAATCTTCACGTCTCAGATTTACCATGAGAAACAACAAAGACTTCACGTTTGCAAATCGTTCGAGTTTTAAAAACAAGTATTTACATACCATATTTCATGCTTATGGTGATATAAACGAGCTATTTTCGGACGTTACAAGCATTTCTCACACGCTGTACGTAGACCCTGCAGCAATTGAAACTGTCTCTCTTAAGAAACTGCTAGGTTGTTTTGTATAACTCCAATGGCCCCAATATTCGCGGGTCCAGTGTAAATAAATCGAGCGGGAAGTACTGCATACTTAGCGACGATTTATGCAGTCAGTTACGTAGCAGCGGTTACATCTTTCATCAACCAGGCCATGTTTAGCTGGAAATACTGGAGAGCTTTGCTTTAGAAGTATCTGCATATTGCTAAGCTTTCTAGGACTTACAATTGAGATAGGCCGGACTCGAAATTAAAGTCACTAATTCTCGCGCTCTGAAGCTGTGCCTCAGAGCCTCAGAAGACCTTGAGCATGCGCTGAAAGTGTGCCGTATCTGCATTAAACTTCTATCCAGTACACCCACCCTATAATTAGCTCCGAATAGCGTAAGGTAGCTGTACGACCAACACGAAAAAGACAATCGGGAGCAAGGGGAATGTCAAAGTCTGGTAACGCATCCGAAAGAATGCTAAGCCAAAATCCTACAGTAGGGCCGGCAGCTCTGCGTATGGTAGATTTCATTCGCATTTGACGGGAATCGACCTTATGTGAAAAAATTCAAGTTTTGCACGGCCAATACATCTCCTCCTGTCAGGACCCTTCGTCCATTACCCAACTTGCAGATCGCTATCACCAGTGCCTTTCCGTGCCAACGGAGGGATGGGCATAGGTAAGTCGCAGGAAGTCAGCAGCAAAAGCAACTTTCCTAGTATAAACGAGGCATGAAAGTGTATTATCCAATGCCTCGTAAACCTTCGTTCTAGCGGGCTAGTCTTCCACGAATATGGCTACCAACGCCATGATTTTAAAACTGCACCTAGACCTCCTTTGAGTCATTCGTAGCCAATGTCCACCTATATGCAGCAAGAGTTAGAAATTGTTAGAAATTGTTAGACTCTTTGTAGACAAAGTTCTACCTTGCGGGGCAGGGATATGGCTCGCGAACGTTAGCAGTCCTTGGACCAAGCTGTGCTAGTGAAGTCACTGCATAATTGGGACCTAAGGCTAATAAAAGCGAGTGCCAGTTGGAAGTCGACCTGTTTGACACCCTTGTTGATCGTTTCAAAGCATTGCGTAGCCCCCTCAAATGTTGCTTGCGCAGTAGATAGCTATCAGATTTAGAATTAACATTAAAGTAGATATATGTGTAGATACGTAGATAAACGCGATGCGCGGGTTTGGCTATCTTGGCGAGCTTGGGGCCTAGGTAGGCGAGGTGTATCCATTTCGAACAAGTTTGCATATTTATTGAGAGTTGATCAAAAGAGGGAAGAAAAATTAAAGTTTATAAGCAGACACTACTGATGCAACATGTCCAACTCAATCTTTAGTTAGCGAGGCTTGTTTTTCAAGCGCTCTTTGGACATGTTCAGCCTGCAGCACAACACCTTTTTCTGAACATTTGGCCTTCGCCATCAGCTCAACACACAGTCCATCTATATCAATCGAAGTGTACTTTGGATGTGAAGTGATGCGATCCCAAATTTCCGAACATTTTAACAACTTCCCGTCCCTTGCGGGTACGATGCTGCTGCTATCGTCAATATTGTTAGCGTCCTCGCCTATCGCTACGGCGCCACCGGCAAACAATGGTTCTTCATTAATTAAATTATCTTCAAAGTCGTTGTTTGCGTCATTCGTGTCCTTTTCGTCCAGAAACTCCGCAAACAGGTTGCTATCTTGGTTGTCTCTGAATATCAAACTTTGATCATTTTCGGTTGGGAACGCCAGCGAGGTATCCAGAAATGGCATTGCATCTATCTTCTCTGTGCTCTTGAGTTGCTGTGTGTCGACGCTGTCTTCTACTATAAAGTCATTAACAGAATTACTGTTCAAGACGTTGTTGTTTTTCTCGTTGGAGAAGCAGGAAGACGTTATTGAAGTCGAGGAGCTTGGCACGCTATTCTTGTTGTTATTACTTTCAGCATCCATTTCGCCATCAAGTTCAACATTGGGACTTTTCACGGCGCCACGGGAATCCCACGTATTCGTTAAATCGGTTGGCGTCGGCTTTGGCGTCTGTTTTGGAGTTTGCTTTGGGATGGGGCACTCTTTGGTACCACATGCCTCGTTCATCTTTGAGCAGAATTCTGAAACCTGTTCATCAAATTCCTCGTCAAAATTGAAATGATTCGAAAATAGAACGCTGTCCTGGGCCAACGGATCGCTTATCGACGACGTTCCAGGGAACTGCGGAAGCTTTTGTGCATCGTCAGAATAGAATACATTGTCCATCCAGCCAGACGTCGTAGAAGTGGAGTTGGGCGTGTTGTTATTTTGGTCCGATACAGAGTCCACCGTGCCTGGAGAAGGGCCAGACATGTTTTTCTTAGTGCTAGGAACCGAATTTGAAGACGAGGAGCCCGGAGACGGAAATTGCTCCCCTGAGTTATTCTTGTTTTTCCATGGGAAGGCAAACGTGAAATCCATTTTTTTCTTCATGCTATCCTCTGCGCCGCTGTTCCCGCTGGCGGTGTCGTTCTTCGATAGATAGGCCAGCACCTGCGAATCGTTGGCATTTGCCGGTCTGTATTTTTTCAACTCATTGATCAGGGTCATAAGCTGCGACCGCAGAAATTCCGACTCCACTGCACTCTGTTGGTTCATTTGCTCCAGATCATGCACCTTGTCCTCCAGTTCCTTCATTTTTCTTTCCTTGCGCTCCCTGAAAGCCCGCTGCGCTGCTCTATTTTGCGCCGTCCTCTTATTCTTTGCCTCGTCGTCCAACGGCTTCCTACCGGGCTTGGAGCCTTTCTTCCGGGGCTCCTCATCTCCTAGAGCCGCCAACTCGTTGCTGTCACCACTATTAGTAGAAGTCGTACTTTCAGCACTCCCAACACTCACGCTGCCCAAATCCAAGGGCCTCTTGACGGTCGTACTCATCGCTAATCTCTATCTGTCGTGCCAAAAACTCTCTCAAGCCTCCGTTCAAAGTACTAAAGAAATGTCCAAATAGTCTCTCAACACACTCACAACAGTTACACAGCGCACGATAACCACACCCTTCGATTAACTGTTGAACGCTGTTTTGCCACCGGACCCCAATAAGTGATTAGTTAAAGTTCATCTATGTCTAGTGGCGCATCACCATTTTACCTTTCTCACCACCGAGCCAAGCTCCGCGGATGTAAGACGGGGCCCGTCTGCACCTCTGGGCCTGCCGCTGGATTGGGCCTTTAGTCATACCCTCTAGCGGAGGGGCACGGGCGCTAACGTACATTTAGTATCGTCCTTGTGACAGCAAGCCAAAGCTCAGTTTCCGCCGCAGCACCCACACACGCACACTCCCCGGGTATCCCTTTTAGGGGAGCGGTCACCCGGGCTGCACCGTGCGGAGGGAGGTCACTGGGCACGGGTGTTGTCTCGTCAAACGACACCGGCGACGCAGTCGGCTAAA
The DNA here is from genome assembly GCA_003671575.3 of Zygotorulaspora florentina. NCBI lineage: Eukaryota > Fungi > Ascomycota > Saccharomycetes > Saccharomycetales > Saccharomycetaceae > Zygotorulaspora > Zygotorulaspora florentina. The sequence goes on along the minus strand of PPJY03000013.1, from coordinate 203,496 downwards.
GCTCGTTTGATCGCGAAGTCGAAGACGCGTTGTAAACGACGCGAGATCGGATCTCTAAACGAGACCAAACGGTAAACGATGGACGATAAGAGGGCGAGGGTGTATATAAAGGAAAGATGAAAAATCGTGGCCATATCAAGACATATCGTAATCATACCAAACGTTCAACACGAAAGCTACCATACTTCTAATTCGACGATCAATTCAACATGGCTGATACCGAATTGAGACAGAGACAAGCTCAGTTTACCAAAGAATTACATGGTGATGACATCGGCTCCAAGAGCGGATTCAAGGCTTTTATCTCCAAGAAAAACTCTGCGCAGAAGGCCGCAGTCGATAACTATTTGAAGCACTGGGACGGAAAAGTTGACAAGGACGCCGAGGCCAAGAGACTGGAAGACTACAACGAGGGTACTCATTCGTACTACAACGTGGTGACCGATTTCTACGAATACGGGTGGGGCTCCTCTTTCCATTTCAGTCGATACTACAAGGGCGAAAACTTTGCCGCCGCTTGTGCCAGACACGAACACTATCTGGCCTACCAAGCTGACATCCAGAAGGGTGATCTTGTGCTCGATGTCGGGTGTGGTGTCGGCGGGCCAGCCCGTGAAATTGCGCGTTTCACTGGATGCAACGTCATAGGGCTCAACAACAATGATTACCAGATCGCAAAGGCCAAATGGTATGCCAAGAAGTTCGGCCTTGCCAACCAATTGGATTTTGTGAAAGGTGATTTCATGAAAATGGAGTTCGAGGAGAATTCTTTCGACAAAGTGTATGCCATCGAGGCTACCTGCCATGCCCCTAAGTTGGAGGGTGTCTACTCGGAAATCTACAAAGTGTTGAAACCAGGTGGTATTTTTGCAGTCTACGAGTGGGTCATGACAGACAAATACGACGAGACCAATCCTGAGCACAGAAAGATCGCGTATGAGATCGAGCTGGGCGACGGTATCCCAAAGATGTTCAGCAAGCAGGTGGCCCAAGAGGCTCTTAGAAACGTCGGCTTCGAAGTTCTTGTCGAGGATGACCTAGCTGACAAAGGCGACGAGGTCCCTTGGTACTACCCGTTGACCGGTGAGTGGAAGTACGTCCAAACTCTCGGGGATCTTGCTACCTTCTTGAGAACGTCTTATTTGGGCAGAAAGTTCACATCCACCATGGTAAGCGCCATGGAGAAGGTTGGCGTAGCCCCCGCCGGCTCTTCAAAAGTCACAGACGCTTTGGAAGAAGCTGCTGTCGGTCTGGTCGCCGGTGGTAAAGCTCAGCTCTTCACACCAATGATGCTGTTTGTCGCCAAGAAGCCTCTGGACCCTAAATAGATCACATGTGTATATTCAATATCCTAACCGTCAAGCAAAACAACTCAAACCAACACCTGGGGCCCTGAATGGTACCAGATGCACTTCTGAGGTAGGTTTTCTTTAACTCCGTGCATGTTTCCCCTTCGAGCAAATTGCCCAGATTTCAGAAAGGCGGCAAAAACTTCTTTGCGCCCTCGCCCATATGAAAAATGGGAGTGAAATGTGATAGCGCTTCCCATTCCCATTCCCATGTGGCATGTGAAATTTAATTTAAATTGATACTTAAGCAACGTGGATTGACATTCAATACACACGTAATCTAGACTTTTTAATTAAGCATTGAAAGTGTCATATACATAAATCTTGGCTGGTTGTCATAACGACTCTAGCACGTTCGACTTTAAAATCCGTCATAGGCGAATAACCACCCTTGTTTGATAAGATAAGCACGTTTTCTCCATACTTGACCTTTAGTAAAGAAGAAAATTCACTTTCATTTTGTTTAAAAGAAGATTAAATTTAAGGAAACCTTTGGGTAAGGCATTTGTATTTTCTTCGCCAAGACAAAGACAAGAAAGAAGACCATAAGTGTACAAGTGGAGAAATGACAGGGAATCACGATAATCAGCATATCGAACGCCCTTTCTTGAGAGATATTCCATATAGGCCAAGGGACCTGAAGTACCGCTTGGTTGATCAACCCTGGAAGGAGATCACTATTTTTAAAAAACAATCACCTGGAAGCAATGGTACGGCTGAAGGTTCCAGTGACTCGTCTACGGCTGCTAACGAAATCTTTGATGCTACGGAAACTGAAAAAAAGACCAGTCGCGGGAAATTCAGTTTTGGAGGAAGACCTGGTGGCCTAGGAAAGTATTGGGCAATTGTTACAACCGGAGCAGGGTTATTTTCGGACGGGTATATCAACAATTCCATCAGCACTGTTTCCGTGTGTCTGTCTTCAATATATGGTAGCCAGTACAAGGATTCTCGGGCTATCCAGAATGTCTCTTCAATTGCATTTGCCGGTACCGTTGTTGGCCAATTAAGTTTCGGGTTTTTTGCAGACTACTATTCTCGTAAATCAGCAATGCTGGTAGGCACTTCGTTATTGATTCTATTCTCGATACTCTGTGCTGGTGCTTGGGGTGTCGGTACCACTGGTACCGAAGCAGGTGGCCTTTTTGCCGCCATTACGGCATACAGGTTTTTTCTTGGTATCGCAATTGGTAGTGAATATAGCAGTAGTTCGCCCGCTGCTGCCGAAGCCTCTAATTTATTGCCTGCAGGTAAAAGAAATAGATACTTCTGTTGGTTCACTAACATGATGATTGATTTTGGATTTGTGGTTAGTGCGTTTGTTCCCCTGGTGCTTCTATGGATTTGTGGTGAAAAACATTTGACTCCAGTATGGAGAATCACCATCGGGCTGGGGGCCATTCCACCAATTTCGCTATTCTTCTTAAGATTGAGGTACAATGAAAGCGAAGCGTTCAGAAAGACAAGATTCAGAAAAGTTATGCCGTACTGGAGAATAATTAAATTTTATTGGTTGAGAATAGCGTGCGTTTCGATCATCTGGTTCCTGTATGATTTTTCAGCTTATGCGTTTGGTACATACTCTTCAATCATCATCGGCATTGTTTTACCCGCGGACGCCTCATTAGTTCAAAACTTTGGGTGGAATGTGGTGTTCAATTTATTTTATATGCCTGGTGCCTTTTTAGGTGCCATTTCTGCGGACTGGTTTGGCCCACGTACCACTCTATCTGTTGGTTTAATATTACAAGCCGCATTGGGATTCATTATGGCTGGTGCATTGGAACATTTGCGCAAACACATAGGAGGTTTCGTTGTTGTTTACGGTATCTTTATGACACTCGGAGAGTTTTCTGCCGGTGACAATATAGGGCTACTTGCTTCTAAAGTGTTTGCAGTACCAGTCAGAGGTCAATTATACGGATTCGCAGCAGCAATTGGTAAGGTGGGCGCTTTTGTTGGAAGTTACGTTTTCCCAACTATTATGAGAAATGCTGGTGGTATTGACACTACATCTGGTCTGCAGGCGCCTTATTGGGTGGCCTCTTCATTATGTGTCTTTTCAGCGTTTTTAGCTTTCTTCTTCTTGCCTGCTGTTGATCAGGACGCAAGTGCTGAAGAAGACCGCAAATTTCTCGAATACTTGAAGAGCACCGGTTTTGATATCTCAGAGTTAGGTGACGACGGCATGGTTGCTTCGGTCGATTACGACTACGAAACTGCTACGGTTGAAGAATCGCTAAATGCAAAGAACAAAGTAAACGAGGAAAAAATAGAACTGAATTGATTTTGTCAACGAACATCACTTAAACCTATATATAATACATATAGATATTTAATTTAAATTTATAAGATCTAGAACATAGGAGTAATAAATGTAAAACGTTGTTGCAGTTTGAAGTGAAGACCTGCCCATATTTCATTATAGAGCTTATGAAACCGACGGAAATAACATCCTCACGGGTGTATTAGGGGACTCTTATATTCGAGACTCAAGAAGGACGATAAAGTATTCGAAATTGAGCGTCCTAGAGATCCACATGCGAACTAAAGCGAACAAGAATATGTTTCTGAATTGTTTAAAAGTACATACTTCTATCTCTATATATTAGATGCAATAAAACTATGCCGTCTTAAACACTAAAAATGCTAAAGGGCCAATATAGAAATAAATGAAATGTCCTTTCTCATGAGTTACGTAGCTACCAAAATTTTTGCCAACAATTACATGCCAGGTATTATCATACTTTAGATCTAATTGTTTCTTTATGAAGCATGCAATATCACGCTCTAGTTGAAATTTGTCGACTGCCTCTAGACTAATGACAAAAATGTCATCTCTTAATTCGTCATTCTTTAGTAATAAAGAATGTTAGTATCATCCGTCAACAATTAAGAGATTATGCGATTAATAACAATACTTACAATATCTGATGCCTTCAAAATAGCTATTACAACGTCATCAAATTTTTTTTAGTTAGTATTAACTGGCTTCTAGCATAAGCACAACTAAATTATTCATACGATCACTATTCATCTTACTCATCTTGATTAAAATACAGCGGTCTTCTTCTCCTATTGTTGCACAAACAATATTTTGTAGGTTTTTGTCTTGAAAAGGGATTCATCGATCCTAAAACGCATCTCGCCAAGTTGAGGATACCTAAAAAGTCGAACACTTTAAACATCATTAACAAAGATAAAATAAAGGCCTTAAAGGAACAATGAATATATTCAGTGATTCAGAAGAGGAAGACAATAATCCGTTTTCGGGAACTAATCATCTTTACGCTTCAGGCATTGCATCCGTGGCAGATGGAGAGGATGATTTTATCCCTAAAGCACCGATAGCAGAAGAAACAGATAGTTTTGAGGAAGGGGGTACGGATTATCCAGAACCACCGGCGTTTACCACTTCACAATACGATGCTGACACAGTTGGAAATATAGAGGAAGAGGTTAATGAAGAAGATGAGGGCATAAAGTCGCCCGCCTTTAGTGGCTCCACTTCAAATCCAAATGCACGATTTGAGCCCTACGTTTCTTTGACAATGTCAATGGCTAATATAGGTACGAATGGAAATAATATGGGAGAGGAGTCTGACATACATATTAGCGAGGCAGGTGATTATAAGGATGCCTGGGGGAAACATGCCATTGGCTACGTAATACAATTTTCAGGTAAAGAAGTCATAAGGAGGTACTCAGAGTTTGATTCGTTCCGCCAAGCCTTGGTTAAACTATTACCAACGGTAATCATACCCCCGATCCCTTCGAAACATCCTCTGATCAAATATTTCCTTAGTCCAATAGCTGCAGAAAGTGATTCAAAGATAATAGACAAGAGGAAGAGAATGCTTTCATCTTTTTTGAACAATTGTAACGCCATACCTGAAATTAGGAATCAGTTGGTGTTTTCAAAATTTCTGGATCCAGAATATTCATGGCAGACCGTTTTAAAGTCACCCCCAATTGCCATTCTGCCTGTAAGCAACCTACTTGCACCACCACTAAACCCCACAAAGCCAAGCCCACTCCACCTACTTTTGCCCGTTACAAAATCTCTTTCAAGATTAGATCCCCTTGCTCACAATGGCAGTAATTCCGAATTAGAGAAAAAGTTTATGCATCTTGAAGGGCAACTAAAAAAATTTAAACAGCATTTGCAACCCGCCCATAAATTAATTAAACAGCATCGGTTACATTTCCATAATTTGGGGTCATTATTTGCGGAACTGGGCGCCTATTATAATGCCTTCAGTTTGCAGGATAACGTACTCGCGAATGAGAATACTATCAGGGCAATAAAGACATTATCTAATGGCATTGAAAAAATTGGGCACGGGTTTGATGTAAATTACGTTTGTTCCGAAATTCTTATAGAGAATCTCTTGACGTCACTAGAAGAACCGATGGGTGAAATGTTGCAGTTTCTGGAGGATTCACAACGAGTAGTTACATTTCGAAAACTGAAGCAGTTACAATATCAGATAATTGATAGGACTATTCAAAAGAGGGAATCACGAATCAAAAATTTAAAGGAAGCTCAGTTTCAGCTAAAAAGGTTACAGGATGCTTTGCAAAAGAATGCACAGGAATCACCTACGATCGCTGAAGCTATAAAGCATCTTGAGAACAAAACCAACCTACATCCCTCAGAAGATTTGCCCCACCAAGCACCTGAATCAATGCAATATCAACCAGAGGGGGTTGATGAGCCTCCTGTATCCAACACAATTCAGTTTCCAATACCAAAGAATAGGAGCAAATTAAGAAAGAAAAGCCACTCCGGTGAGCTTGAGCCTCACTTGTTGACTGAAAATGAAAGGCAAGAAGAGATTCAGAGACTGTATAAAGAAATTGACAAATTGAATGATTGTTTCAAGTTAATCACGAAGGACATGGATGAAGTCAATACGTCCACTTTACATACCTTGATGGTTTTAGTTGGGTATATTAATAGAAAGTGGGACTTAATGTTAAAAAGCTTTACTAAATTTTTAATAGACTGGCTAAGGGAATGCCTGAAAGCTTGGAAGAATGCCAAAATAATCGTCAATAGCATTGAGGTGTAAATGCTTTTTGAGAGCACCAAACCTACAGAGTACATAGAAGCCTTATTATAAATATATAATATATCAAGTCCCCTGAAGCCTGCTTCGTCCACACGTTTGAATTGAATCAGAGCCAGTGGGCCTTCTTCAACTGGGGAAGCCCGCTATCATAACCGCATTACAGTGCTTGCATCTACGTTTTGTTACAGCGGCGGTCACGTGATTTCGAGGAAGGCGCGAATCTCTTAACCAGCCAACGTTAGAAGGTTCATCGCTTTTGCCACCTCAGGAACAACGTGAAGTATCCAAAAGCAAATCATAGAAAAGTGGTTTTCTATAGTTACACGGCTGTATTCTGAATTGTTATGAGTGGAGCACATCAGATTGATACTGTTTTGAGTACTCTTCGTTTGGAAGCTGACCCAGAATTGAGTTCCCTTTTTCTCGAATTCGAAGACCTTTATGAACAGAAATTATGGCATCAATTAACACAACGCTTATCTGTTTTCTTTGAAAGCCCCAAATCTGCTCCTCTGAGACTGAGAGTGTATACCAATTTTGTTTCTAAATTTTATGACAAGATAAATCAATTGAGTGTTGTAGAGTTTTTGCTGCTATCACTTAAGGATTATAATGATAACGATGAGTCCTTGAAATTCCTTACAGATTTGAAGCAATCTTTCAAAGATATTGATGAGAAGAAGCAAAGAAATGACGGGTTGAAAAATCATGATTTAGGTTGCTTGTTCATAGAAATCGAGATCGCAAGAATATATCTGTTTAAGGGAGAATTGGTGAAAAGTAGAGATTTACTAGACGAGTTGGAGAAGGTTTTAGACATGAGAGATTCTGTACCTCTACAAATTACAAATGCATTCTATTCTACGACTGCAGAATACTACGGATTGAAGAAAGATTTTAATTCTTTCTACTACACTAGTTTGCTGAATTTATCTACAATGTCATCGCTCGAAAAGCAGCAGGAGACCGATGTTCAGGTCTTGAAGGACCTGGCTTATAAATTGAGTATTGCTGCTCTATTGGGGGATAAGATTTATAATTTTGGAGAATTATTAAACCACCCCATCATGAATAGCATCGTATCCGACCCACAGTATAAGTGGCTTTTCGATTTATTAAATGCATCTTCTTGTGGCGATTTCAACAAGTTCGATACGTTAATCGGTGTTCAAATCCCCAAAGTTCCAATACTTGCAGAAAATGAATCTTTTTTAAGACAGAAGATATGTCTGGTTACTTTGGTGGAGAGCGTTTTCACTAAAAATATTAGAACTCTATCGTTTGATGATATTGCTTCCGCAACACACTTACCCAAGGACAATGTTGAGCACTTGGTTATGAGAGCCATAAGCTTAAACTTGATAAAGGGATCTATAGATCAAGTCAATGAATTGGTCAGCGTCACTTGGGTCCAGCCAAGAATTATCAACAATGAGAAAATTTCAAGGATGAAGGACAAATTAGTGGATTGGAATGAAGAAGTCGCTAGATTGGGTGAAAAGATTGATGCTCGTGGTAAATCAATTTGGGTTTAAAAGGAATTAAATAACCGCTTAGATATTATGCAAGTGTCACATTATTTAATATATACTTTGCCAACTTTGTACTTTGATATACTTCGTTATGCAACCCCATGTCGTCGAAGTAAGTTTCAAAAGCTATCTTATGTTCTTGTAGAAGAGAAGACATGTATCTTGGTTGGCGGAGTGATAATAATTCATCTCTATACGAATGCAGCAAATGAATACTGTCAACGCTAGATGGTAATCTCTCTATTGACAGATGAAACTCTTCAAACTTTTCTTCATCATCACTGAAAGCTTGAGAGACAAAACCGATGTAGTCTGGATACTCATTCAATAGCTCGGATAGGGAAAAGATGCCATCTACGAGGTAAATACCTCGTAAGCATGATTGAACAATTTCTAAATTCCCAGATGGTTGCTTGGATGTATTAACAGCAGTCGCAGTTTGCCATGCCAATGTAGCCCCAACTGAATGGCCCACTAAATGCAATTGCGTTATACCTTTTTCCTTTATCAATTTGCCCAAATTTTCGATAACATCATTGACATGTGTTGGATGTTTCACCCCTGGTGATAAGCGGTACTCAATTCCGTACATTGCAAAAGAAAGTATTCCATTCGTTAAGCTTAAGATAGTCTTGCTTAAATGGTCGAAATCGTGAGGTGTGTTTCTCTTGTCTACCCAAGCTCCACCGTGAATAAAAACAACTGCTTTCTGCAAAGGATTGTCGTTACGTGACTCGTGGAGAATCACAGTTCTCTCATATAATGTGCTCTCAGAGGTATCCATCTGCCGAGCCCTTGTTTGTGTTTATTTACTTTGCTCTAATGCTTAAGCTACATAAAAAAAGGCTGTTTGAAATATGAACGTTACAATGGAATTATGAGTACATATATATATGAATGAATGCATAATAGTATATACGTAAGAAATGTGACTGTTATACAAGGATGAGGCGAAGCGAATTGAAATGAATGTTTAATACTTTACAGCATCATTCCTTCGTCTTTGGTTTCGACCACTCAACACGTAAGATTAAGTTCATGAAGCCTCTTCCATCTAAGAAATGTAACGCTCTTTCGGCAACTTCTTCACTAGCGAAAGTGACAAATGCAAGACCTCTCGATCTACCGGTTTCTCTATTTCTGACCACCACAACTTTAGGGATTGGCGCGAATGGAAATAGCAATTCTTCTTTTAGAGTGTTTTCGTCAGCGTTTTCGTTCAGTTGTGTTATCTTTAGAGTGCTCATATCATCGCGTTCTCTAGCATCTCTGTAAGCATCAGACGAAGGATCCTTTGCACCAGCACGACGTGAAGGTGGAACATACCTGCTTCCACCTTCCAAAGCACCAGCCACACCGGATGGTGTTGGTGCAGAAGTGGCGGGAGTTGCTTCTTGCCCTCCTGAGGCATCAGCGGAGCCTTCTGGGTTAGCAGCAGGGTCTTCCAAAGCAGCAATATCGTTCAATATACTCTTGAATGGACAGTTCATGGTGTAATGTGCACCACCACACAATCTACAACAAATGACATTTTCAGATGTGATCTTAGATTTTTGTGTTTCCTCTTGCTCCACTTGTCTCCAGTTTCTACTTAAACGCAATTGAACTTCCTCACCAACCTGGGTGGTGGAGTGATTTGGTCCAGGTGGGGAGTCTATTTCCTGACCGTACTTTGCCCATTTCCTTCTCAAAGCAACTGATTTATGAACCTTTTCAGTAACTTTAATCTCTTTGATCTTTTGAGTTAGTTTATACTTCTGTCCATCCTCCACTCTGTAAGTGATGATTGACTTGGACCCATCCGGGTTTTCGATAACCTCTGGCTGTAGTACGTCAGTCATTTGCCCACTGATCTAACTATTTCGAGCTATTGACTCCTGTTTGGCTCTGGTCGAGAGGTACGATATAATGCCTTTTATCATATCTGTGCATCAATATAATGCGTTCGATGGGCTCTGACATTTGAAAAATTTTCAGCGTCGTGAAAAGGTATTTTCGGAAGACTGAAGGAGAAAAGATGCTAATAATTAAGATGAAAGGTTGGCACAGCTCCTTCTTAGCACAAGGCTGCTTCCTAAGTAGAGACCTGTGGGAGAGTGTTGATAGTTGCAACGATGGCGAAGGCCAAGAGTAAGAACACAATCATAAAGCTGATATCGACGGCAGCCACGGGATATAGCCGTCATGTTCCAGTTAGCAGAGGTGCGCCTTTGGTAACGCAGGTCAGATACGACCCTGTCGCCCAACGTCATGTCTTGTTTAAAGAGGCTAAAAAGAGAAAGGTAGCCGAAAAGAAACCTCTAGATTTCTTGAGGACCTCCAAATGAATTTTATATTATTTTCCCTGTATATAGAGTTGATTGAATGAGTCGTATCACTTAATGATGAGAATAATGAAATTAAATACAAATATAACTACATATGTAATGCAATAATAAAAAATTATTAAAACTAGTGTTAACGTGTGATCTGTTAGTGGGCTCCCCAGGTGCTGCCGCTTCCGTAGTTTGATCTGTTACCTTGATCACCCCAAGCGGACTTGTTACCATTCTCTTGGTTAGCCCATGTGGAGTTGCGACCTGTCTGCTTATTCCCGTTGTTACCCCAAGAGGATGAGCCACCAGCATTATTGTTGTTACCACCCCAAGTAGACGTACCGCCATAAGCAGACTTGTCACCACGTCCACCCCAAGCGGAAGATGCGCCATTGGACTCGCCTCCTGACGCCCATGTGGAAGCACCGCCCCAACTGGATTTGTTACCCCAGGCTGAGTTGCCACCCCATGTCGAAGTGGCACCAGTACCTTGACCACCCCAAGTAGAGGTACCACCCCAAGACGAAGCGTTACCTGCACCTTGGCCTCCCCATGATGAGGCGCCACCCCAGGTTGAAGTACCACCCCAAGCCGAAGCACCGCCGGCACCTGCTTGGGCATTGGCAGCCGGAGTTTTACCCCCATCGAATGAGCTCCATCCGGGTGTCATACCGCCAGTGAGTGGTCTTCCTGGCGCACCGCCTGCAGTAGCAGAGAGATTCCCACCAGTGGCCATGTGTCTGGGTGCACTAACGTAACTCGGCCCTATCCTTGCTTGCGGCAATTTACCACGTCTGTTTACTAACTCATCGTATGTCAAACCATCACCACCCTCACGATTGTAATACGTTAATCTATGCTTATCGATTGTGATGTGCTTATTTTTCGAATGCAGCTCTACAATAGCATTATCTCCATTTACATCCTTGACAATCCCCAGCTGACCCTTGTAACCGGCGGAACGAATTCTTACCGTTTTACCAAGAGCCAAATCACGACCCATTTTTAGCTGCTGTGGTTGCTGGATTGTTACCTTAGATGGTGGTCCCATTTTTGATATGAAATCTGGATTGATTTTATTCAAATCCAGTTTATTATTCAGAACATTATCTTTGGAGGCAATGGCCTCCACATTCATGGGATTCACAAGGAAAACACCTGCATTTTCCACAATTTTCTTGGACATAACAAAAACTTGTTGGGATTGGATGTATAAAACTTGCCCTTCTCTACGCGCACCCACTTTTTCTACAATGGTATCACCTATTTTAATTTCGTTACCGCCAGAGTCGACAGTAGCCACACGAGAGCGAGCGGTATTTATTTTACTCAGAATTGAGCCTTTTGTGATCGTCGAAACTTTGCCACTTTCATCGATAACTTTGAAAATGTCATGCCCTGCTTGAATAATACAAGCAGCATTTTTAGCACTCAGTTCAACGATATCATGTAACGAGTATTCACTTGAAGTTGGGGTAGAGTCAATAGACTTTGTTAAGTTATTTGCAGTTATAGTAACCTCTTCTCTAGTTTGATTTGACATAAATGTCACTTGACCTTGTTTTACGGTAAGAACTAAACCAGCATCACCTTGATGTTCACCGCTTACTACTGTGACATGATCACCTGGTTGGAAGATTTTTCTTAAACTCGACATCAAAAATTCTAACGGCTTCGTTGGGAATTCTGGGACTTTTACTGTGGCCACATCAGAAGCAGTTTTAATAACAATACCCTTTGACCCACGCTGTTCACCATTCAAAACTTCAACACGGTCGCCCGCTTGGAAGGTCACACGAGCGGCCTGAGCTTTCTTGATAGTTTGAGATATCGTTGTCAAGTCAACAGCACCTTCTTTAGATCCGAAACGCGCTAATTCTTCGACTGTTGGTTGAATATTTTTAGTCTCTATGTGCTGAATCCTGAATGATTTAAATAAGTAACCATCGACATAGTCGTCGTTCTTATAAGTAAAATGATGATCATCCCTTTTGTACAAGTTCGCCTGATCCAATCTCAAGGCCATGGTTGGGTTGAAAAGCTGAGGTGGAGATCTCTGAGCATACGTTGGCCTTCTCGCCTTACGTTGATTTGTGACAGGGTCGACTTCGTCGAATTTTCCATAGTCTAAACGAGGCACAATTTTCAACATTACCTCTAAATTATTTTCACTTATTTGGTCAACCACTGCCAAATCACCTTTGTAAATACCCCTTTTAATGCGAACGTAACTACCTTCTTCTAACTTGACATCATCCGATTTGTTAGGTTTCAAAAGTAATGGTAGTTCTTGAACTGGAATTAATAGTTTCTGAGAAATATAAATATCTGGAACACCGTTGCAAAATTTCTCCACAACAGATTGTTTTGGTGCTTCCATGTATATTCTTCCCGTATAGTTATCTCTCTGGAAGATGGATAAAATTTTCAACTTCTTCTTGCCCATTGCCCTATCCAAATTGAATTTTTTCTTCAATAATTTGCGAACCAATTCTTTTTCCTTACCAGGTCTACAACGAACACCCCAAATGGTGGCCGTATCGACACTAGGCAATAAAAACCTTTGCGGAACGTAACCATCTTGAGCGGCAGCACGGTACTGCTTAGAACTACTTCTACCATAACGTTCTCTCAATTCCTTGGCCAGCTTTTGAGCGTCCTCCTCAGAGGTCTTATTCAAATCTTGATCCAATTGTCTATGTAACCTATCCTCTCTTTGCGCCTCAGAGCTTTCGTCTTCGTCGTCACCCCTTGTGATGAAACCTTCACGAACTAATTCTGATTCTTCTTCATCCTCATCGTCTTCGTCATCATCACTAACTTCTGCCTCGATATCTAAGAATCTGTTTCTTTCATGACGACGCTTTTTGGAGTGAACTCCATCATCTCCTTCGTCGTCATCTTCGTCCTCGTCATCATCATCTTCATCATCTTCGTTGTCATCGTCATCATTCTCGGCAGTATCTAGTTCCTCGTTGGTTCCTTCAATTTCTTCTTCTTCACGGGGTCTCTTTCTCATGTTTTCTCCTTCCATTTTACTTGATGCAGCATTCTCCTCTTGACCTTGATCTTTGCTTTGAGCTTCAAGAGGGTCTGAGAGTTGCGACGACGCACCCTCGCTCTGCGCTTGCTGAATACTTCCAATTGTTTCGTGCTGTTCATTGGAAATTTCAAGTTCTTTACTTTGCTGACCTTCATTATCATGACGTAACTGGACATCTGGGGTTACGTCTGATTGTGTCTCAGCCTGAATCTGACTTTGAACATTCTCTGTTTGTGAGGGCTCGGGTAAGACTGAAGGCTCGCCTTCCCTATCAGAAGCCTGAGATCGACTCATATCTTCTTCACTCATATTGGAAGTAAATAAAGCACTCGTAGAATGCTTCCTTTTCTCGTCCTTGAGTTCTCTTTTTACCTTAAATGCATTTACGCAAGTTTAAATTGTTCGTCAGTTGCAAACTTCGAAAACTTTTCTACATGCTATATTTGGGCTGGGTAAGTTGAAATCAGAAAGATTACAATGCCGACAATGGAAGATGAAGAGTCTCCACTCAAGGTCCATTAAACCACCTCTTGGCTGTCGCGATGAGATTGGGAGATGAGTTTGAATTACAAAAAGGTGGAATCGTTCATTAGAGCTAAAATACCTCAGGATATTGAAGATGAAATATTGGCTGTCTATGCAAATTATAGCATTGAACATGATATGACTACCGATGAGTTAAGCTCATATTTTAAAGAGCTGCAACTCTCAGAGGATTTTTCTAAGCTGGTGGCTCCATCCGACCTGAGTTTAGAGGGTACAAATGTCATAGATTTCGATAAGTTACTACAATGCACATATCATTTACTCATCTTCATGGATAATGAAGACGTCGTTGATGAAATGTGGAAGTTGATGATTCATGCTAGTGGCCGAGAGCAAGCGTTCCCACTAGTGAAACTGCGGAACCATGTGCTCAGTATCAAAGATGTGCAAAAGATTTCGAACTTCGTCGGGACGGAGTCTTCAGAAGGAATTATAGAGATGGTTTCTTGCGCTACATCAGGGAAAAGGGTTTATATAACATATTTGGATTTTGCATATATACTAGGTAAATTGGGCTATTTAAGGTTTTAGAATGTCATGCATATTTCTTCAAATGATATGTTTTGCCTTGAAGTAATTTCTTAAGTAGTTGACTTGCCACAATCCTAAACTGACTAAGACAAGAATGACAATTATCGAGAAATTCCTGACTCTTCTGTTTGTGGATTCATTTGTGTCCCTCAATCTTTCTTCCCTATTTTTCAAATAGTTCAGCTCTTCAACGATTTCATCGGCCAATTCTTCAATTCTGCGTAGCTCAACTTCGATTGGCTTCAATTTCTCGGTAGCACTGATCTTATTCCAGTCACGAGCCTGGGAACCACTTTCGATATCTAATTCTACCGATCTACTCATGGATCTGCCTTGAAGTTGAGAAACGTTTTCTAAGCAAACGTCGAATGAAGTAGTGGAAGGAGCGGTGAAAACGACACGTACGTCGTCTGCAAAATCCTTCTTTCTACGATACTCGTTACCAATAGAATCGTAAATATACAGACTCAGCACCTGTCCATCACCAACATGCCCATCACTTGTCACATCTACGACCACCAATTGACCCTCTGAGACAAAATCACGAATGCAGAACGGCTCTGGTTTTTGAGTTGCTGGAATATCGTAACGGAGAGCATTAACACCGCCCAGGCATACCAATATTGTGGTGCAAATCAAACTGTATAAAGTCACTTGCATCTTCTGCCGAGTTTTCTTTGGTTGTTATCGGATTTTTTTTCAACTGTTGTATCCTTTGAGTTTGAAGTTGATATTTCCAGGTTGGCAATTAGAACTGGACGCGTCAGCCTTAGGAAGGAAAAAAGAGAGGAAAATTTGGAACTCGCCTTTCCTAAGTAAAAAATCAAGACTCATGTACAAAAATCAGGTTATATAAGTTAGTTTTACTACTATTTACAAGTGTTGGGTCGACCAGTTGGGCGACAAGAATTGGCCACTTATCTTTGGTCCTATTACAGCTCTGACAGGAGTTTTATTCGATAGATATTTTTCGCTCACGCGGCGAATATCAGGCATTGTAACATCTAGTAACTGCTCTCTTCTAGTTTGCCTCATCTCATCTGTAACCTTTGAGTAGAAAAGAGTAACACCCTCACTTTTCCTACTGATTGGAGCATCAATGTGCTGGAATATGGTCAACTTGGCTTCATCTAAATCTGAATTGGTCCAATTGGCATGGTTGAGAACGTGCGAGACCGAATTGTCAAATGTATCCAGAGAACGCAGTGGTTGAGGATCTCTATAAGAATAGAAATTGAATACTCCTTCAAGTGCACTGTATGCCGCGCCCCCTCCGTAGGCACCACCTTTTTCTCTAATTTCTCGATGAAGGTATTTGAATGTTAACATGTTAGCTAAAACTTGCAGTGGTGCCCCATCACGATGGGTGTACGGCACACCTGGTAACGTAGCAGCTGCATAATGAACTTGGAATGGAAAGTCGATGAACGTATCATTTGATCCTCCAGTTCCAGATAACAATGGAAATTTGGCTGTTCTGATTTCGCCTACGCCTGTACCAATCGGCAAATGTTTGACGAAGTTGGATATC
This sequence comes from Zygotorulaspora florentina, assembly GCA_003671575.3. Taxonomy (NCBI): domain Eukaryota; kingdom Fungi; phylum Ascomycota; class Saccharomycetes; order Saccharomycetales; family Saccharomycetaceae; genus Zygotorulaspora; species Zygotorulaspora florentina. Next base: position 187,574 of record PPJY03000013.1, on the reverse strand, counting down.
TTACTACCTACATCACTAGCGGCCGCTGAAGAATCGGTGGTCACAAAAAACTCTATATTTTGTGATCCAATCACATATTTTTTCAATTCAAGCAACTTATTCACAATCTGTTGCTGGAAGGCAGCCTCATCATCCAATATATTGTTCAAATCAGCAATGAAACGTATTTCCTGGATTCCCGATAAGGTTTCACTAATTGCTTTTGTTTCACTTATGTGTGCCGCGGCATATCCACGTGCAAAAGAGTGCCCCGACTCTGCAACAGCCGCAGTATTCGATGAGACTAATGATCTAATCAATACTTTCAACTTTTCAGAATGTTTGCGAAAGTCTGTATCTACCAAGAGTTTTTGCCAAATTTCGAAGATATGCTCTGTTTTGGAGTTTAATGACCACCCGTCAAATCGTAGTGATAAATTGGGCTGACAGGTAATTGGATCCGCTGTAACTTCAATGTGAGTTGAAATTCCTCCAGTATGAAGTTTCATGGAATCTTCAATTTCACTGAAGTCTTGCGTTGAAGTACCTAAACTTGTCAAGGAGTCAGCAAATAAGGTGAGGTAAGGATAAAGTTCTAAAGGAATAGAATCATTTAAACTTCTTTTAGCTCTAATATATGTAATACCATTAGTGTCAGTAATACGACACATTGTTTTGTTTTCTGCCAAATCGACCTTGAAATTGTTACCATCGCGTGGAATGTCCGTCATCTTTAGACTGGGCAAACAAGACAGATCTTCTTTCGAGTTTTGCTTTTCTTGTAAAAATAGTCCTCTTTGATAAATTACTTTTTTGTCGTCTTCATTGAGGGAAGCCAACTTGTTCTCCAGACGGGTTTTCTCCTCTAATTCCACTTGCTTTGAAAACTCATCAGTGCCTTCCATGGAAAAATTAAAAGATGGTTTTCCATTGATATATTTCTCTACTAAATCATGGAGCAAACTGTCGCCATGTTGTTCCAATTCTTCGCGGAAGCGAGTTAAAATATTACCAAATTGTAGCCCATCAAAAGGATCAATACCGTTTGTCCAATTTGGTAGTAGTGAATATAACAATTGCAAGCCAAAATCCGACTTCTGATCTTTCTTACCTAATTCAAGTTGCTGAATGATTGCCTCAATTTTTTGGCGGTCAAATGGACCTGCCAATATTTCCTGGAAAATTTCCTTGACGGCAGTTCTGAATTTTTTCAAGTCATTTACTCCTTGTACCCCAATAGTGAAGAAATTGGCCGCAGTAGCAGATTCTACACCGGAATTGATGGAAAAGTCTAACCCTATTCCAGATTCAATGAGTTTCTGATAAAAAATGGAAGAATGCCCATCCATTAGTAGACTCCCGAGGATTTTCAGCAAAAAAGTTTCGTAAATATCAACCGGTGAGCCACAAATCCATGTCATGGAAGTCTTCAGCTGCCTCTCAGGCGGAAGCATTGGGTCGATCTGACCTTTTGATGTCACATTCATAGTTTCCTTGAGATCTATTGGGTGAAGAATCTTTTGTGATTTGAGCCTCTGACCGTACCCAGAAAAGGCTTTGTTCAGACACTTCAATGTATCTTCTAGGGGAAAACTACCGTAGGTGAAGGTCTTTGCATTTGAAGGATGATAATTATTTCTGTGAAAGTCAATTAGTTCGTTGTAGTACAAATCAGTGATATCTTTAGGATCACCGCCAGAATTCTTTAGAGAAGGATATATTTGATTTTGGAATGTGATCCAAAAGTGATAATTAGCGTTGGAAACTTGTCCTTTCATCTCATTGTAGACAACACCTTTGAATACAATTTCACTTTTGGGATCCTTCACATCTTGGTGTTCAAGCCTCCATCCCTCCTGATAAAAATCTTCGGGTTTCAATAAAGGGTTCAAAGTTGAATCAAGATAAACGTCTCTTAAATTTTTAAAATCCGTCATATTCGTAGTGGAAAAGGGGAAAAATGTATAATCAGGCCCTGTCATTGCGTTCATAAAGTTCGATAACGATCTATTGAGCATCTTGAAAAACGGATCTCTCACAGGAAACTTTTCAGAGCCACATAAGGTTGTGTGCTCTAAAATATGAGGTACGCCCGTAGAGTCGGGTGGATTAGTTTTGAACGCAATGCTAAAATTGTTGTTTCGGTCCTCTCTATCAATATGTAGGTGCTCGGCACCAGTTTGATTGTGAGCTAAATAAACAGCAGTAAGCTTGAACTCTGGTACAGGCAGGATTCGCTTGACTTCGAAGCCATGGATGATGCCACCCACGGGATACTTCCTCAAAACTTTGGATTGAGCGTACGTTGAAGCAAATCTGCTAAATCGTAACATTTTGTTTGACCTAAATAAATAAGAACTGAAACCACTTAGCTATGTTTCAACAAACTGGCACTTAAAAACTACTTTGAACGTTCCTATGCCTCAATAATTCAAACAATCACACTGATCGCTATTACTTAGAAGACAAGCAACTCACAGAGGAAGATCCTGGTGGTATAGCTCTATGTGATACAAGCCAAACAAAGAAGGCTTACCTGGATCCACTGGTGACAACAATCAAGCGCTTCAGAGGGATGTGAGTCTTCATGAATTCATCAATTCTGCACATTATTCATCCTTACAAAAAGTGGTAACCCGCCTTTGTCACATTAAACGATTTTCAGGCATTTTTTCAATTGGAAAAGAATAAAAAAGAGCAGGTGGCGTACTTGACTCTTACGCCACTTCTTCATTCCCAGAAAAGTTCAAGTTAGGCCTGTTGAGATTTTCCTAAGCTATTTCAACACGTATAGAGCACAAAATCATAATGTCAGAACCTTACGAACAACCACCAGCTACCTCTGAAGAATTTGAGGAAAGTCCTGCTCCACCAGCTGAACCAGTTGAGCAAGAAGCTCCACCAGCAGAAGAAGCTCAAGCCCCCCCACCTCAGCCCGAGCACGAGGAGATAGAGCGTCACGATGCTATGGATCGTCACGATTCTATGGAGCGTCACGATCCAATGGAGCACCATGAAAGAATGGATGACCGTTATCAACACCCTGGTCCTCAGCCATACTACCCACCACCACCACAACTGGAGGGTGAGTTATCTACCACTAGACTTTTTGTTAGACCTTTCCCATTTGACGTGCAAGAATCCGAGCTAAACGAAATCTTCACACCATTCGGCCCAATGAAGGAAGTCAAAATACTCAATGGATTTGCTTTCGTTGAATTCGAAGAATCCGACTCCGCATCCAGAGCTATCGATGAAGTTAATGGTAAGACGTTTGCCAACCAACCTTTGGAAGTCATGTTCTCAAAGTTACCTCCAAAAAGATATCGTATCGTGCTAAGAAATCTACCTGAGGGTTGTTCTTGGCAAGAATTGAAGGATTTGGCTCGTGAAAACAGTCTAGAGACAACATTTTCAAGTGTCAACACCAGAGACTTTGATGGAACCGGTGCTTTAGAATTTCCAACCGAAGAAGTCTTGGAAGAAGCCTTAGAAAAGTTAAACAACATCGAGTTTAGAGGATCTGTCATCACTGTCGAAAGAGATGACAACCCTCCTCCAATTAGAAGATCCAACAGAGGTGGCTTTAGAGGCCGTGGCGGCTTCAGAGGCGGCTTTGGTGGTCCAAGAGGTGGCTATGGAGGCTTCAGAGGTGGTTATGGCGGTCCAAGAGGCGGATTTGGTGGTCCAAGAGGCGGCTTCGGTGGTCCAAGAGGTGGCTACGGTGGTCCTAGAGGGGGCTTCGGTGGCCCAAGAGGCGGCTACGGCGGCTCAAGAGGTGACTTCGGTGGTTCAAGAGGTGACTTTGGTGGCTCAAGAGGCGGATTTGGTGGTCCAAGAGGTGGCTATGGTGGTCCAAGAGGTGACTTTGGTGGCTCAAGAGGTGACTTTGGTGGCTCAAGAGGCGGATTTGGTGGTCCAAGAGGTGGCTATGGTGGTCCAAGAGGCGGTTACGGTGGTCCAAGAGGCGATTACGGTGGTTCAAGAGATTCCTACAGAACAAGGGATGCTCCTCCACGTGAAAGATCACCAACCAGACAATAAGCTTCCAGCGAGCTATTTCAAAAACTTTTTTCCTTAAAGGAGTTCCACAATTTAAGTATAATTTCTATGTTTTTTTCTCCCAGTCCCTTTTAGTGTAGTTATCAAGATTTTCTCTTTTCTTCTAGGCTTTCCTTTTACCAGGTAATTATTATCCAAAGCTTATGAACGGATCAATAACAAGAAAAGAAGTTCGAGCAAGAAAGACTCTTTTTATAGTGGATTTTATTCTTAAGATATGTTCCCATCCTACGATGTATTAAATTTCCTTCAGTATCCCATTTTTTTAAGTAATCTTCTCGCCAAATTTGGAGCGTCCTTCGTGTTAATTTTGTGGTGTCCAAAATTGAGGAACAAATCAATTATTAACAACGTGTAACTTTATTTGCCGTGTTTTTTCACACCTCCCTTGCATATATGAAAATTGAATTCTCAAATGGTCATTCAACAGAGAAAACTTTACAACCTGCGCAATCTTTTTCATTTCGTTTTTATCATGCGATCTTGAATGAGCTGAATACTGCGTTCTTTCTTCTGGTCCTAAGATCATTGTCCTGCATATTTTACAGTGAACGTTTTTTAACCGTTACCTGTTGTATTTATTTTAGCATTTCACTCTACATAAGAGTACAATTATAAATTTTTATCATTTCTAAAGATCTATTTGAATGTTCATTTTTCACTGTGATATTTACATAAGTTGCTCTTGAGCACACGATTATCTTCACTTCCCATCATGGTAATCTTCGGATCCCCCAGACCCTTCTGATTCATCAGAATCGTCTTCTATAATGTCTTCAACCAACAAGCTTCCCTTGGGCCATAGCTGTTGTACGTCTCTTATCGCTATTTTCTTATCTTTAGGGATTTTATCTCTAGGAAATGGTGTTATCAACTCAAAATCAAAGCCAATCTCAGAAAATTCAGCATACTGCTTGGGCAAATTATCAATCTCTTTTTTGATTAAATCTGCAATTTCTTGAATTGCTACACCATCACTCAAAGTTTCAAGAGATTTGAAACAAAAATTTGAGGCATCTTGAGATAATAGTTCAATCTCGTTTATTATCTTGGTTTTCCATTGAGTTGGGTCTTGTTTAATTTCTTTCAAGAAAAGGTGGCATCCTATGGCAACATAAAGTGAATATAGAGTTGTGCTACTCTTGAATTTTTTAATCAATCTCAACCCTTGAGATGTTCTAACCTGTAAAGTAGCTGTATCTTCAATTGGTTGATCCTTTATTGGCTCCTCGTACAAACTTCTGATACAGGAGTCCACCCAAAACAGTTTTTTTGCGGTCTCTTTCCATTTCCTATTTTTTTCTATCTCCTCTTGCATGCTTTGATTTTTCAGCTGTTCTTCTATCTGTAATTGGCGTGTTTCTTCTTTAAGTCTTTCGTTTCTCAATGATTCCTCATAGGCATCATCCTGTCTCTTTCTTATTTCTCTTGCCATGCGCAGCTCTGCTTTCTCAGTTCTGCTGACAAGTAATTCTGGGTTAAATCTCTCGACCGTTAGTTTCAAAGAATTATAGAACCTCTTAGAGGAGCTCATCCTGAGTTTTGATAAAATCGAAAGCCTCGTAACGCCATTTACTGACCCATTTGAATTTAAAACATTCCCAATAAGCAGACATTCGGGTGTATACTTTATATTCATTTGCTTAGCTATCAACCATGGCTCTAGTTCATTGACAGATCCTATATAAATCATTATGTCATCTTCATGAGATTTCAAATAGGACAGGACCGTGTCGCTCGATAAAATTTTGGATACCAAAAGGGACGAGTTTTTGTCATACTCTTCAGATTCGTTAGCATATACATTACCAATCAAAACTACCAACAAGAACTTGAACTCTTCGTCGCATATTTTTAAGGATTCATTAAATGTCCGTTGATTAACAACAATCTTTTGAAGCCTGCTCAGTGATTTTTCATCAGCAACCTGTCCCAATGCCTCACTAATAGGAATCGATTTAACATTGGGTGTAGTGGGTATCTTACAGACCCTGGCCTTCTCATTGACAGTAGAGCGAAATCCAAAAGTTATTATGCCCCATAAAATCGATATGATACCCACACCTAGCCTTCCCAAGACTCTGGGTATAAACATCAATACCATTAAGAGGGGTGAGCTTCCTTGATTTCCCCCCCAAATATCACCTTTACTCTTGTTCAGTCCGACTACGGAATATGTCTCTCTATAATTAGATGGCAGTGGCTTAACAAACGGCAAGGAGGGTACCAAATTTAAATCAGATATCAAGAAAGGAGAAGCATCCTGTCCTCTTTGTATTCTGGGCGATGGAGTGGGAGTAGCTGGTCTTTCTGGTATTGGCGGTTGTTCTTCGTTTGCAAGCAGCGACGACTTCCAATCATTGTCAAAATAAGAGCTGAGCGCCCTTTCCAGATGCCAACCATAATTCTGAAATAATTGAATGATAAGCGGCAATTCGTCATCGGGAAAGTTGGTTATAGCCTGGAATTGATTCAATTTTTCTTCCTCCTCATGTGAAAGATTGAATTCCTGATCACCATGCATTATAAGGGGCATCCTCAACTTCTCAAAACTTTCAATATCAGTTCAGTTCGAAATGGATTTAATACTTAAACTAACGTCTCTCTTACCGCTGATGTCACTTGATTTTGCAACGTAGACTCTCAAACAGTTTTCAGGGCTCCTTTATTTCGTATTCAATTAAACGACTTCGCCCAAGAGCACTCTTCTACCTTGGAGCCGGGTGACCCCAACGCGTTCATAGAGATATTTTGTTTATGTAAGCTTGCATGTGATTCACGAGAAAGTTGCAATGCGCACGAGTGCACAGGAAGACCTCCAGTTCCTCGATTTGCATTGGATCCTCAGTAAAGGACTTGAGTACGATGTTTATATTAGAATGAGGAAGAAAGCGGGCTAATAAAAAGTCTAAAGCCAGACGGGCGGTTTTTGCGTTTAATTTGGTTAGTCCCCTCCAATAGTCCATCCTCTTGTTGTGTAAGATTAGTCTGACAACACTGCAGCCAATTTTGTTGCTGCCTCAGGACTAGTGATTTGACAGCTGCCAATTTTCTGATTTCGGAAAAGTTATGATTCCGAGTTTTCGCGTGCACAGTTGTCTTCGGTCGACAGCCGCTACTTTGCGTTCCTCTGTGCAAGGCTGATCTTTTTCAAGGCTTACAGCTGTGCGTTTAAGAAACTACTTGCGCAAGCACATTTGCTCTGGCGAAAAGCAGATAAAGACCATACGACTACCTGTGAGATGGCCAACATTTTATAGTTTTTATAGCAAGGTGAGTCTTTTTTCTGCCCAAGAGCTGTCACATCTGTTTATTGTTACAGTGCGCCTTAGTAACCCACAAATTTAGCCGCCGATGGGGCTGCAGCTATAGTCCTGAGGCGAAAATCTATGCAGCTTTCCCCAGAAACTGCAGCGGGAGCCAGAGAAAGGGACGCATTTGGAAATGTCGTACAAAAACATAGGAATGAAGAAGAAATTGTAGGTCAATACTAATGGATTGGCGAAAGCTTGTTTGGACGACCCAATGTCAACAAATTCAACTTGAGCTAAATTGCCCCAGAATGATTTGAAGGCTTGAACAATTTAATACTCTCTTTTTCTCCTACTGCGGCGGTTCGGGTTTTTGTGAAGTTCATTTTTGAGAAAGGGCGTATCTTTTATCAATGCTTGCCTTCTTTGAAAGGGAACCAGGGCTTCCATCAAAATAAGAAAGAATGGTGGTGTGATGCGAATCTTGAAGCGTCAGTGTTCTTTAATTCAGCTGGCGTTGTTGGGAAACAACCGCCGACATCCCAGAGTAGATTATACATGGTAGGGAGACCTCAAACTTAGAATAGCCAGGGCGACAACAGCGGCGAGATCGCATATTCTTTCCGATGCTCGTTGCTTGTGATTGATTTCAATCCTTTTGCAGTTGTCGCTAATTTTACCGGTTTGTTTTTGGTCAGAGAAAAGGCGCAGCCCCTCGGCGGCTACGCTTGGACCCTTTTAATAACCACCATCAATCAACATATTATTCTATATATATAGCGGCTTACCGTAAGGAGTCTCATAATTCAAGGTCAGTGAAAGAGCAGTCCCCGTTGATTGTGAGCTCACTTTGAGGCAAGTGTTTTCCCAGAGTCTCTCCCCACGGGAAGTATTTCTCTTGCACACTCCTTGGATGTTAATGGCGCGGACGTTACTTAGCAGAAACAGTTCCTTGAAGAAAGAACACTGCCCGGACAAGCGATATTTCGTTATAGGTTTATGCAACAGGTGCCAATTTTCTGAATACGCTAATTTATTTTCCGCTTCGACGGTAAAGGCGCTCGAACTTATCACGCCTTGATCATCCCCCACCTTGATCATCGTCATCGATCTTGAGATATTGCCAATAATCTGAACTCCAACCCTTCTATAAGATTTTGCTTCCATCAGATGCAGAAGAAAATAGAGTGTGGGAGCAAGGGGAGTTAGGCATTCTCGAACTCTAACAAAAGGAATTTTTGCATCAGTGCTTACATATTGAGCGTCAACCTTACGCGGGAGAAATCTTTCTGCTGGGTAATAGAGAGAAGTTCCACCGAAGGAGCTTCTCCAATCAGGTCTACCAGATAAAACAATCACCTCAACTAATGAGCGGCGAGGCATTCGTGATTATCATTGTTATTTCGCAAATGATTGGTTTACAGCTTTCTCAGGCATCGCAAGATTTATATGGCTATGAGAAGTTGTTCACGCTCAATTTGAGACTTCAAATGGCACATCCACCTTGCGTTTTAAATATTTATAAGAGTTTCTGGATTAGGGACCATTTCTCCCATAATCTCGTTTCCTGTTAACATGACAGTACCGCAACCATTGAGCAAGAAACTGCAAGTTGGCTTAACACTCTTCTTGGGTAATGCCACATGTGCCGCGGAGCTAAGGTAAGGTGCGGCATCTGCGAATTGCTTCGGCCATGCTAACCTCATGCAGACGCTGGTTCCTACAATATTTTTGAGCGGCTCAGAATTGCTGAAGACTTTGAAAAGGGCCTTCAATACTGCAGGCAAAAACATTATTCAAAAAGATTCTTCTTAGCACCCAATGACAAGTGGCGAGACATTCAGTTTCCCGGCGCTGGGCCCTAGTCCTCCTACGCTCACGTGTATTGCAAGTCCCCAGCAGATTATAAGTTTACATAGACTGAATAATTATGTAGATGCGTCAAGGCCCATCGGTCCATACGTTCTAGGGTTTTTGGGCCACAACATACCAGTTATCTCTTTCGTAGCCATTATTCTTCACCTTTCCACCAGCCTCCACGCAGTCCTTTTCAAGTTCTCCTTCTCTATACAAATGGTAGTACCTGTATTTGGTATTATCTTCTTGATCATTGGATTGATGGTTTTGATCAGACTGCAGCTCTTTTTGCTTTTGCTCTTCCTTTTCCTTTCTCCAGTTGGCAATGAATTGAGCTCTCTCTTTTGGTGGGATTCCCGACAAATCTGGTCTATCAACAACATTACTCTTCCTATTGTTTGTCACATTCTTTTTTTTCTTATCCTGCAATACCCAAGGCACCAAAATGTCTTGTTCCATACCATCATGATAACCTCTCCTTGAACTTCCTTGTTCGAGTGCCCAGCAATATATCAAAGCTTCACCCCCTGACTTTAATTTACTTAAAATATGTTTAATCGCAGCAACACGTCTTTCCTGGGTAGACCAATGATGGACCACCGCAATAGATATGGCGAAGTCAAAGGTATTGTCTTTATGCGGCAGATGCATCCCATCTGCCACGAGAACGTTGTGTTTAGGATTTATATCATGCGCGCATTCAATTAGTCCAGATGATCGGTCTGAACCTATTATGAATATATTAGGGTTAATATCTAGATATTTTCCATTGCCGCATCCCACATCAATTCCGATGCTACCAACAGATCTCTTGTTAAGAAAATCGGTCACAATTGGCCATGGCTTATAGCGTGTCTCCGAGAAGTGACTCGCTATTTCATTGTAGACCTTGTGCACAAACTCTTCTTCTTTCAAATCGGCCATCGATAATGAGTCCAGTAAAGCAGTCAAACCGCCCTGGTGTACTAACAGTTAGGCTCCTCTTATTTTTTCATTTTTTTTCAGGCTTGATATCAACCTGGGCGCTGAGTGAGAGCCCCGGCGCGCTCACGTATACGTAAACCTCTGTTCCACCAAAGATTTGCAATGTATCCTGATATTGATTATCATTCAGCATTGAACAATCATAAATCTCGCCGCTTACCATCGGGTACTCAAAACAAGTAATCGATTATCTTATCGTTGATTAGGCTGAGCCAGGAAGTAGCCTTTCCAAGCATTTCCAGGGCTAGACTGGTGACTTTCGTCTAGCTTCGTCAGTGCCCTTCCTTCTCCCCATTAACTGTGTTCAGCTCACCAAAAAACACCCTCGTGGGTGTGGTCGATACAGCAGCTTCTATGACTTCAAGCCTATCTATTTGTTTTCTGACCTCGACCATGTTCTCTTTGACACGGTATCCCGCTTGGGACATTCGGATAGAAGTGTGGCGAGCAATAACGTTTCTGTAGAGTCGCATTGCAACATTAACATCCCCCTTTTAACGGTAATTATTTGCATCTAATAAAATAAATTGTGCTAAAGGTCTTGTTTTAATAAAAGAAGAATATAAAATAGAGAATACGTGAGAATGACCCTCTATTTGTACATATATTTTATTATTAATAAGTTGCCTCAGACGCCAATGAGCTCTTTGAAAGAGTGTATTAGCTCTGCGGAAATTATTTGACCACTTCTATATTAGAATCAGATAGCTCTCGTATTTATTTACCGTTAAACCACGTCGCAGCCGCTGAGGAGTTTAGTCGCGGAAGGCTGCAGCTGATATCCTACCAAAAACTAAGCAGATACTGCAAAAAATGCAGCAGTAAGCACCTACAGGGGGGGCGGATGCGCTAAGTTCGAACATACCTCACCATCCAGGAAGATGTCTAATCATTAAAGAATGTATTTTAGATGCTAAAAAATCAAAAGCCAGTATATATTAGATTTATACTGATAATCTATTACTGCTCAGAGGAAGGTACGAGTGTATCTGTTTTTGACTCAATGTTTCCTTTTCTCTCTTCTTGTGGTTTATCAGTAGTTGACTCGTTAGTTTCCTTCAGTAATTTGATGAAGCCAAAAAATATAACTACAGTAGAGGGGCCTAGCAGAGGTAAATATACAGCAATTTTATGCTCTTGCGGGAAGAAATTTTGCTGAACCATTTCGCCATGAAAAAATGCGGTTTCTGATAACTCTACTAATTTATTACTCATTGCCAAGGCTTTGTTCCAAATCAAGTCTCCGCCTTTTTCGGGATCATTCAATAGATCTATGATTAATAGTCTTAAGTCTAAAGCCTCCGTGGCATTTTCCAAAACTTCATAAGGTATTGACATTTGTTCAAAAGAGTTTGCCAACTTTACTAACGACCATAGTGTTTCTTCGGCCTTGTGGATATTTTTGAGAGTTGTTAATCTTTTGAAAGAATCCACGGTGATATATGGAGATGAAAGATCTTGAGAATCTTTTGCCAAACCCAGTAATTGGAAAAGGTCGCTGGAGAATCGATACATTAGAGGTACCAAATACTTCTCAGATAATATGGAATCTGTTTTAAGGGGGTATTTGTTTATAAATAATACCCCCCATTGAGGTACCAGATAACTCTTCCAGTTCTTGTCGAAATCTGCCTCAGTTGAGTTATTATTAATGAACTCCAGACCTTCGGATGCGGTTGATTCGCTTGGGAATACTATGGCTAGGTTAAGTGACACAGGTTCCTCAAAATAATTCATGGATGATAGTTCTGACAGATCTATCGCGTGAGATAAATCTTGTTCATTGAGAACTTGAGTTTCATTCAGAGTACCAAGGTTTAGGTCATTATAATAAACGATACCCGTGTCAACAGTAAAATTCACTAGTGGTGATAAGAATTTTCTCATAGGTGTAAAATAGTCTTTCAAAGTTCTATCTATTTCCCATGATATCGGATAGCCATCTCCTGTCAAAAGTGATATGCTTAGATGAATGTTTGGACTATACGATATTGCGGTAGTATCATCCCTAGTAGTGAAGTCTACTGCTAACTGGTCCTTTTCTAGGACGAATGTGTGCTCGATTAGTGTTTGAGCGACATAGAAAGGTACATCATTACTAACCACCGAATGATCGTCGAAGAAAACCGTCGTCTCTTTTACGTCATATGCTATCGAGTAGCCAACGAAGTCATCCAATACCAATGAAACGACATGATATTCGTCCACGTCGAGTTTGTCATCGACTTGGTTCAACTCGGAATAAGGGCGCATCTCTAAGGACCATGGTACGTACTGCTCAAGGGAATCCAGAAGATGATTCACCTGGACTTGGACAGCTTCATGAATATCTGGAAATCGATAAGTGTCTGATCTGATATAAACCGGTATTACGACGTGCACATCATGGAATTTTTGGTCATGCAATGACCTTATATAGTCAACAGGAAGAGGCGCCCTGTATACTGCTGTCAGCTTGTACCATAGGGGAACACCAACCAGAACATACAGTACAACAAAACACAGACTTACCAGCAATCGTAAGCTTTTATTTGAGACTGACATTACCCCTCCGAGGTACTTTTTATGGTGGACTTCGCCTCTTTTAGATCCAAAATGACAGCTCACTCAAAATGGAAACCAAACAGGTAATACCGACACTAGCCCTTTACTATCTATAATGGGTCACGGTTCGACTGGAAATGGTTCTGCGCTGCTTTCAATTGTCAATGCACTCACAAAGTTGTTACACCCTCAGCTGAAACAATACTTTGGAACTCTGAGTGATCTACGTCAAAAATGTGTCGTTTTACTTTTAGAGATCCGTATCATTTCAAACGTCGTTTATCAGGTGACCGTGATAGATATTACATGTCACTACTTCAGATTAGATGATTCTGGTCTAAGGCTGAACGAAGTTCCAATTGCATCTGATTTGATTTGTTGAGCACCACCTGTGACTTTCTCATTGTTCTTTTTTCTAGGTGCTTTTCCGGATGAACACTGTCATTCTTGATAAACTTATGCAAAAATGCAATAGATCAATATCAGCAAAAGCCTGACATTTGAATACCACAGCAAATAACTTGGTATGTAAGTGAATTCAAAAGATAAATTCCCTAAGAGTGTTCGTTTGCCGGGTCGGAATGGCCCATTGAAAATCAAAACATTCTTTTTGTCACAGCAAACTTGACGAATGTAAAGCGAAATAGTCACCAAAATAATAATAGGATGCGTTAGTTGTGACTTTGATTTTTGTTTCGATGCAGCATATCTCATTTTCATAAATACCAGGCTCTGAGACCTGTAGCCTCAACCGAATTTTAGGTGATTTACAACAGGGACATACCGATACCGAGGCCCATACAATTCGGCAAATTTCATCAAAGTCCGAGGAGCGACAGTCAATTTAATAATTAGGAGCGTACTCTGTTTTCATAGTGTGTCGCAATTTATGGTCTTTTTTCAGGATAAAGCAAGACCACAGCTATGTTACCCCGAGAGACGAGCACCAACCCTCGAGGCTTACCGAGTATCAAGCATTCCAATAAAAGTTCTAAAAAAAACCACTAGTGGGTCTTCATCGGAAGATTATATTATTGCAGGGGCATACCTTCTTATCAAAGGTTAAATTCGTACCCAGTTAGCTTGCTAGAGGAAGCCGTGGTTTTCGGCGGCTAAACTCCTCGGCGGCTGCGACGTGATTAAACAGTAAACAAATACGAGAGAAGTCTGATTCCAGCATAAAAATGGCATAATACTTTTCACAGAGCTTATGCTGTTTAGAGCAGCTCGACGGTTGCTTGAGGCAGCTTATTTGACATTAAAAAATGTATAAAGAGAAGGTCATTTTCACGTAATTTTTGTTCTTGCTAAGCTTGAGTTTAAAACACTGGGGAAGGCACAAAATAAGGGCCACCTTCCAAGCTGGGCGAAACAATCACACATCTAGTCTTTAAAATACTACACACGGCTGCTTTCTAGCTCTGCAAAAACTAAAAGCACCATGCCAAAATACTAAGAGCACCATGCTCAAATACTTTTGGACATCTGCTGGCAAGTGACGGGATTTATGGTCTTTCAATGCTAAGTGATAGCCTATACTAGGGTGCATTGCAAACCTTCAGTGAAGCGAAAGTTAGTACTGTGTAGACTCGTCGGGGTCACCCGGCGCTTATGCCAGTAATTATTCCTAGCGACCACTTTTGAAAGGCTGAAAAATGTATCCAAGGCACATTGTGACATTAGACGCATGACAAGTAAAGACTTGCCAACCAGCAGGTAAGCTCCGAACACTCTCAAGTCATCCATATAGTAGCATAGCGTAAATGACCGAACCAGAAGGGCCTTTGGACATAATTCCTAGGGTGAATTACCCCCCATTGCTCACAATGGCAAATTATCATTCGACTAAGCAGATGATTGATCAAGTATTAAATGAGGACCAAGAATACGTTTCGTGGAAACTAAAGAGCATGAGAACAGGTGGGACAATGAATTCTTACATGCAGAATGTCATTCCAGCAGAAAATAGAAGCAAGTTCACAATGGATGAACCTGTTTTTTTTGAATATAAATCTAGAGATCAACGACCAAGAAAGATATTTAAAAAAAGGAGTAATAAGATCAATGATGTACCCAAAGATCTCAAGTTCCCTAGAGACTACTATTTGGAAAACATTGATCAAGTTCCATTGCCCCGAAAATTGGATCAAGATGAACGGTTTAAGCTTCTAGTCACCAATCTGGATAGTGAACAAACGAATAGATTTGAAGTGTTTCATCGCACTTCACTGAATAAAACACAAGTTAAGAAACTAGCGGGAATGGTTATTAATCAAAGCGTTACTGAAAACATTCGTGTTTTCTTACAAGCCATTGGAAAAATGTATGCTTGTGAAATTATAGAGTTAACATTGGATGTTAGGCAAAAATGGTTTGCTGGTATGATGATTAACGAATTTGATCGACGCAAGCTGATTGGAATAAAACTAAAAAAATATTTGAAAAAATTGACGCTTTTAGTAGAAACAGAAAGTAAGGTGGAAGAAGAGTGGGCAGACAGTGTGAATGAAAGCGAGAGCGATTCATACTTTGATGATGATGATACAGAAATGAAAAGAATTCTGAAAGGAAATAGGCTATTAAAGAGTAAGTCGAATACACAAGAAGTACGCGCAGGGATAATTGAACACTACAATGAATTGGTGAAAGAATTCAATAGGATAGATGTTAGCGTTGAAAAATATGCTAATAGCCCAATACTGCCTGAACATATTCGAGAAGCTTGGAGACTCTATCAAATACAGAGTGATCGACAACCATCATCACAATGGAGATCCCAGGGTGAAGGTAGCGGTCAAATGTTTCGATAGTTCATTCCTTCCATGTAGCTTTCGATAAAACATAGTGTGTTTGCATAATTTCCAACTCCTCCACCTCATCTAAGAACTGAAGAGTTTTCAATCTTGCGATTTCACTTTTTGGAATTTCGTCTTGGAAAATCTCCCACATATTCTGAATCGTGGTATCGCAGTTTGAAAAGCGCTTGGAGTAGGCTTCTTTCGAATTAAAAACCATCAGAGTCGGCATTTCTAAATGCCTTGATTCCCTCAAATTAGATTGCATGATAAGTCCGAACCTGTCCTTGTCTTTGGACCCGCCAATAGGGTCGTAACTCACCCACATGCCTGTGTCGTAAAAATTCGATATACCATCTATGAGACTCTGTGATTCCTTTTCACCCATATAACAGAGGACACATTCAGTGATGATTACTGTGGGGAATCCGGGGTCTGTTAAGTCTTTTAATATACCCATCGTTTGGGCTATGTTATTCAGATCGCAAGAGACGAGCTTATACCTAGGACTTTCACCATTTTCATTCAAGTCCAAAGCATGTCTTAGGTTTCCACTCTTTTCTAATACTTTTTTTTTTAAATCTACTGAATCTTTGTAGTCTATGTCAATATAAGTTACATTAGGGAAATTTCTCAGTATTGGGATCATTCTCAAATCGGATCCGCAACCCAAATTAACAATTTGCAAAGCTCTTTCGTCTTCTTGGTACGAGCTTAGGAAGTTGTTGACTCGTAAATCAATTGAGATTGCCCTTAAATAGGTTCCATAATTCATCACTGGAAATGAGTTATGTATAGTCTTGTATATCTTGGAGTGAATCCTTCGGCTAATCGTTTTAAGGGTTTGAAAATACTCCATATGCATCTCCATGTAACCTTCATAGTGACACTCGTCAATTTGTAACGGAGGAGACGGTATATAACCTTTGGATATAGCTGCCAGCCTACAAGAAAGGGCATCATAATCTGTCTGCTCTACAGCTTTCTGCATAGCACCCACGATTATTTGAGAGGATCTATTGAGTTGAGTTTGCTTTGTTACCGCTACAGATACACTGGACTCTTCCAAATCTCTACCAGCTGCACATTTCTTCGTTGGACTCCAAGTAGAAAGGTATTGATGTCCAAATTGAAAAATTCTTGGTCGGGTAATTAAGGTGTTTTTAATTGAACTATACATAGAAGCCGTATAATTTTAGACACTTATACGCGGTCATCATCTCAGTGCCTCATTATACTTCCAATAAAGGTCACAGATACGTCAATTGATATTCAGAGAGCTTCTTTTGCCCTTGATTTTTTCATTCTCTCTTTGTCCATACAATTTTTTGAAGCTCATCTTAAATATTAAAGGCGAGTTTGGCTAAGTGGACCCCCCTTTGGTAGCAAACGATAAAAAATCCTTTGTGCAACTTTTTAGATTTTATCTTCCTTTGAAGAAAAGACGAATAAAACAGTTTGCTGTGCAAAACCCCCTTGCAAAGTTTCCACACGTTCTTAATATCTATCTTCAAGGATATTTGGACTGCTCTTACTTTGTCTAGTTTCATATCACTTTGCTAGTGGTTTGATTTTTGGCCCAGAGAAACAAGAAGCTTTTGAAGGCTAAGAAGACATCACGAGTTGCATTGATAGTTCGTCGTTACTATTTCAAAATCATTTTCATTTAGAAGGGGAATTTTTTTATCGAGTCAATCTTCAACAATGGGTAATTCTGGATCGAAGTCCTCAAAGAGCAAACTTTCGAGTAAATCGTCTCAGCGCGAATCGTCAGAATCACCGGCATTTACAAGAACAGATACCTCGCAATCTGTTAAATCGACGAGGTCTCTTAGGTCATTGAGGTCGAGGCGATCAGAAACAGGCAGCTTGAGTTCCAAAATGAATCTAAAAGATGGTGACGATTCAACAAATATAAATAACAATGCAAATACGAATACAAATACGAATACGCCACCCAATAAAAAAGATAGTTTGAATCATCGCTTATCAGAAAGTGATCTTCAGCCGCAACTGAATAATTTGGGCGATAGCAATCATTTGCGCCCGTCATCGACACCAAGCTCGAGTAGAGCACAGTCTAAGAGATCAAGCTTTGCAAACGCAGATTTGCCTCCTTCGATGATTAGAATGGAGCCCAAGTCTCCTATTTTGAAGAATAGCAAATATAGTAACATAAACACGTCAAATTACAATGAAAACGCATTGACTGACGACGAAGATGAAGATGAAGATGATGAGGAAAATAACAATAACAGCAAGGCGCGGGAGAGTAGGTATAGCACATCAAAAGGTCAATTGGATAGCATTAGGCATAGCTTGTCCTCGAGACCTTCTAGTGTGAGGAGTGGATCCTCATCAAAACTACGCAGAAGATCAGATAATTTAGATGGTCATGATCTTTCGCCAGGTCAGCAACATTTATTGACCAGATCTAATTCGCATGCATCGTCAGTTCAGACAAGAAAATCATCGGGCTCTGCCGGAACTACTGCTTACAGCACACCGTTAAACTCACCTGGCATTATAAGGAGAGTGGACCAACAAGGTAATAATATTAATGATAATGGAAAAGATGATTATTTCGGCTCTATCGATTCAGATGCCGTAACCAATCTCGATACCGAAGGAATAGATGGAACGAAATCTGGAAGTGGTCCATTGAATGAGAGTCATCATTCCAGGCACCAGGACGTTAAAAATTTATCGCGGCGTGAATCTGCAATGGAATATCCAACGAACATACCAGATGTTGTGATCGACGATAAGTCAATAACAGGTCTTGATCAACGACAATCTGGTCCGAAGAAGAAAAGAGTTATCAAGCCAATTAACATCGACGAAACTATTCAAAAATTATTGGATGCTGGCTATGCTGCTAAAAGAACCAAGAATGTTTGCCTAAAAAATTCAGAAATTTCACAAATTTGTCATCTAGCAAGGGAGATGTTTCTTTCACAGCCCTCATTATTAGAACTATCGCCGCCTGTGAAGATTGTTGGAGATGTTCATGGTCAATATGGAGATTTATTGAGGCTTTTCACCAAATGTGGGTTCCCTCCGTCCGCAAACTTTCTATTCCTGGGGGACTACGTCGATCGTGGTAAGCAATCCCTCGAAACAATTTTACTTTTGCTTTGTTACAAAATTAAATACCCAGAAAACTTTTTCCTGCTAAGAGGTAATCACGAATGTGCTAATGTCACGAGAGTGTATGGTTTTTATGACGAATGTAAACGTCGCTGTAATATAAAGACGTGGAAGTTATTTGTTGACACATTCAATACATTGCCGCTAGCTGCAATTGTTGCCGGTAAAATCTTTTGTGTTCATGGTGGACTTTCGCCAGTTCTGAATTCCATGGATGAAATCAGACATGTGAGTAGACCAACAGATGTTCCGGATTTCGGCTTAATAAATGATTTGCTTTGGTCAGATCCGACAGATTCTCCAAATGAATGGGAGGATAATGAAAGAGGTGTAAGCTACTGCTACAATAAAGTTGCGATCAATAAATTTTTAAATAAATTTGGATTCGATTTGGTTTGTAGGGCTCATATGGTCGTTGAAGATGGTTACGAATTTTTTAATGATAGAAGTCTGGTAACTGTTTTCTCAGCCCCAAATTATTGTGGTGAATTTGATAATTGGGGGGCCGTTATGAGTGTGAGCGAAGGATTATTGTGTTCCTTTGAGTTATTAGACCCTCTTGATGGCGCTGCTTTGAAACAAGTCATGAAAAAGGGACGACAAGAGAGAAAACTAGCCAACCAGCAACAACTACAATGAAGTACAAATCACATACCACCTATCCATCAGGCCCATGAGTGCATTTACAGAGATATTTAGTCTATATAAACTTTTAATCCGCTATGGACTTGCAAGGAAACTCAAGAAGGAGCGGAAGCTCTCGGTCAGTTGCCATCAAGTACTTTGCAAGGTACAAGATGTCCCCAGCTCTCATCAAGCACCAGAGAGGGAACAGATTGTTTTGGGTTGTATATAGCTATTATCAAGTAATTTGCAATTCTAGAATAAATTTTTGCGTGTAGTCATTATTTGTTGTTCGAGCGCAACATAGTTTACGGATAATTTAACCGCCGAGATTCTAAGCGCCTTTCTGTAACTCGATATTGATAGATTAGGCCCAAGGCACCACGAGAAGTGACCAAAGACGGAGAGTTTTGGAAATATCTTGAAACTTTTATTGATGAAGGTGTTTCAAAAATTTTCAATTTTATTAAACTCATTAAAAAATCTATGCCTAAATGACTTTTCAGTGATGAGTTGCACCCAATTGATACAAAAGGCAAAATATTGGATTTAAAAACTAATTACCAGGTTTGATAGCTCATAAGTACATAATAGGCTTCGATTTTTCCTACTACTATGGTGACCGCTTGAAAACTATAAGCGTCAAGAAGTACAAGGATGTGGGCTTGATGTTGTTTGCAGCAAGAAAGTAGCTCAGCTATATGGCTAGTACAGCCTACAGTGCTATTGGGTGTAGATGCACCAAACAGTTTCTATTTTTTCGAAGATAAGAAGGACCAAAGAGAGGCAAACTTGAGAAGCACCTACCGTCGTTGGCTTAGTTTATTATTGAACTTGATGATATTAGTAGCGCCCCTAGTCTCTTCGACTTGGTATCCTTTGGGGCAGTGGTCACTATTCAAGCTCTTAAATTCTCCAAACCTATCTTTCCTTTGACATTTGGTTAACGATTATGTGGCAGAAGAAGTATTTGCTCTCTTTATTGCATCCACGGATCGATGTGCGAGTTGAAGTTCTCGCCTGCGGGTCCGTGAAATTGAAACAAAAATAGGTGATAGTAAATTATTTAACCATCTTTTAGCAGGTAAAGGAATCGCGAAGAAATGATAGATGGTGGAAGATTACAGTAAAGAATATGAATGGTTTGCCTATTACATTACCACGACCTCTATCTTGGTCTTTATAATTATATGGTCTTTATTTCCGGATAATGTTGGACCCTTTGATAATTACTTATTTAAAGCGATACTAGACATACTTCCGCAGCGAAACTGGGTTATCTATTCACAGTCATTTGTGCTCATGGGTATGCTCTATACTTATTTTGGGATCCTGATGTACAATGAAGATGTCCTGACCCCCCCCTTGGATGATCTTCGGACGATTACAGATACACAAGGAAAGCTTGCCATTGTTGAAGACGAGATGCGTTTGAAAGATGAGTACGCTTTCAAAGAGACGAGTGCCATCATCGATATACCCATAATGGATGTTTGTGAAATATTTTACAATGATTATTAAACTAAAAAATACTTACTACAAGCGGTGGTATTCTATTAGATACTTAAATACATACGTATCCTAACAGAGAAGATTAGTTTCAGGTGCAGCTTGCTCTCAAAAAGAAAGGAAGCGAATTCATCCAAAGGTATCAATTTATGCAGGAGTGAAGCCATTATTATGGCGATTACGGTTGTTGAACCCACCGCGGTTCGTTCCACGGTGGCTATGATTATTGAACCCACCTCTTGAATTTTGGTTGCCACTACTGATATTTTTGCCATTTTCCCAAAGAAACCCGCTTGCAGGTTTGAACATCGAATATCGCTTGGCATCTGGGTTGTAACCTTGATTTTGCTGTTGGTTTGAATTTGAGTTACTATAATTTTGGTTTGATCCGTTATAATTTTGATTTTGATCGAACGGCTGGTTTGTTTTGTTATTGTTGAATTTTCTAGATTGATAATTCTCATTTTCGTTATCCTCGTTTTGGTTGTTGAACCTCGATTGATATGAACCGCTTCCGCCACGGTTAGCACCACCGCGACCACCCCTTCTATATGTGCCATTAGCATTTCCTCTTGAATATCCTCCGCCACGGCCACCTCTGCCCTGACGTTGGTCTGGATAAGATTGACGTGGCATACCAGAATCATGGTTTCTTTCAGAGTCTTTGAAAGTGAATGCTCTCTCGTGCTCCGCCATACCATCAACCGCCGCTCCCTCAGTGATGTTATCCAACATATCAGAAGGTGTCTGGCCGGCTCCCTCTTTGGATGACCCTTCCAAATCTTCAGTAGGGTCATTTCCCGCCGGATTACCAGCCATGCCACTGTGGCCGTCGTTGGAATATAACGAGTTTTTTCCCATCTTGGGCGATGGTAATGCAGTTGAATTTTTTGAGGTTGGTGGACTTCCCTTCTTCAACTCTTCTCCAGACTTCTTCATAACATCCACATAACGTAACGGCTTCTTGCTGTTATCTCCGTCGTCTTCCTTTGAAAACATTTCCTCTAAGGGTTTCTTCAAGATATGTACTTTGCCCGGCTTTAGCACGACCGGATTGACTGATTCGCCCTCCGAAAGCCTTCTCAAGGTCTTTGTATCCTCTATGTGTAGCTTCCCCACCTTATCTTCGATTGCCAGGATCTTCGACTGCGTATCAACCGGTTTTGCAGCGCCAAAGGGATTGGATTTCTTCCTTGGCATAACATAAGGCTTCCCGGCGTCATCCTTGGGGTCGGTCAATAGCTCAACTTTAGTCATGTACTCTTTGAAATCCGCAAATTCAGCGGCTTCCACTTTTATGTTATGAATCTTCAAAAGGGGCGCTGACCAATATTTCAAGATCTTATCCATATCACGACCCGTGTAAAGCTCTACAAACCCTACTTTGGTGACTCGCTTGAAGTTCAGGTCAAAAACAGACCCTGATTTCAACATGTCGATGGACGGGTTCTTATTCAGCTCCCAAAACAGTTTGAATTTTACGAACTTCGTGAATTTCTCATGGAACAAATCGTGGATGTCCCCATCTGAAAACTTGGGTGGCAGCTGCGAGAACTTTACGATATATGGGGGACCGTGCATGGAGGAAGAAGGGCTCTCGCCCATCTCGTGGTCACGTCCATACCCTCCCTTGTTATGGTAATCAAACGGGTTCTGATTGTGCCCGCGCCCGAAGTTATGGTTGTGCGGGTTCGCCTGCGAATCATAATTGTCTGTCCCTGATTTATTTTTCAGGAAATCGATGTTTGTCGTATTGGTTATCGCATCTAGGTTGATCTCGTCTTCATTCCAAACGGAATCCCCTAACGTGTCATCACCTAGAAACTCTTCGAGCGACATTTTCTTGATTGCACCTGCATTGTTGGAGCCTATTCATATATGGTAATATCAGTCATTAACCATCCATTGTCAGTATCAAACAATTCGTTGTTGTATCCCGAGGAAAAAGAGAGGGCGAGAAGAGACTCTCTGGCCTCTACTTGCTCGATTGAACATACTCATAATATTATCAGTTTGGTGCTATATGAATCCACACTTGGTCAATAGCTTATTCTTTGTCTTTTACGTCTTCTGCTAATAGCTGCCCAACCCTCGGCTCTTCACCTTTTCTAATCCTGGTCTCTTCTGCCTCTTTTCCTTTCCCAAGCGATTCGTACATTATCAAAAACATGAGGTGTACGGGCAAACATGGTGCCCTAATTCTGACGGTCAGGGCTCCTTTAGGGCACACACAATATGCTTTTCGTGCCCCGCGACTCTATGTGATATCCGTCTTAAGGCCGCCGAAAACGGGAGCATTTCGCGAGGCTCGCCAGCTGGGGTCCGGGGACTCGGCAGACCCCGCCGTGGTGATATTGCTGCCCAGGCCCACGGTGCGGCGTGTGCAGTCTGCCAGCGAGAGGGCAGGGAACAACAGACGTTGTGTCCGACTGGTTTACGAGGGAGACAGTTTTCTGAATGTCGGTTGACGGGTTTAAAGAGCTTGTGGCACAGGCCAGGCACAATAGACAGTAGACAGTTGACCCTGCCTGTGGTGCTGCTGTGGACGTGTAAACTGGTTCGCTGGGAATGTCCAGAGAACCAAATCGAATTCGTGTTGGCGATCTTGCGAAGGTACTCAGTATGTATCAGGACCCGTGAACACAATACGACCACTTTTGTCGCCATGAACATTTTGGAGTCGTCGATGTAGTCTTGCCCGCGACCGCCGTGCGAGGTAGCGCAAGTAAATTGTGCAACGACTGGAGAGCGAATGTTCAGAGCCTTAGCGCACACAGTGCCGATACTGCGGCTTGAAAATGGCCCACGACCCATGCTGCACATGCAGAAAATATGATGGGGTCAAGCGGAAGCGTCAGCGAGTCCATTGATGCCCTCGGTAGCGGAGGCGCGCTGGAGAGTTTCCCTTCTCAGCCTTTTTCGAGGAGATCGTGTTTGAGCGACCCCGGATATGCCCTGCAGTCCAGTCACTGAGGCGGGCGATTCTGCCAGCTGTCCGGCCAGTGAAAGGCCGCAGGACTCGGCGGCTAACCTCTCGCGACCCTGCTTCCCGTTGCTGCAACACATGAAACTGTATATTAAAAGCACAAACACCCCAATAGTTCTCGCAAGCCCCGCTAAAGACGTTCGCTGGTCTGAAAACGGGTGAATCGCCCAAATCGATCAATTGGCGGGTTGCGCAGGGTGTTTACACTGGGATATTAGGGTCCGTGGAAGCCCTGGACTACTTAGACGCGCCTGTGAGGTGAGAAGCGCGACACCGCCACATAGGGGATGGGCATGGAACAGATCGCTCCCCTCCGGGCACCGCCGTGTCGGTGGGTTGCACTTCGGGAAAGAGCTGAGGCAACGCTTGGTACACGCCTGGCAAGATCATGCCGCCGGACATTTGTTCAGAAACCAAAAAGCCAAACGGACAGCCACACACGCACGCAGCAGAGTCTACAAGCAAGAAGTCGTTGTGTGTTATCGAATGTTTGGATGAGTCTGCACAAGAGAAAAAAAGGAGTGCTGCTGCAATAGCCTCCCATCACTTGTAGTGTGAGTTGGCAGTGTTCCGCTGGAACTCCCGCACAGCGTGAGTCAGCGGACTCCAGTCCTTATGTGAACGTCGCATGGCAGACCGCGTCCTAGAGCTTCACAGCACTTCGGCATGCTGGCCGGTCATTCGATTGTGCGTTGTACGCCGACCGCGCGCGGTCGGCTCGTTTGGCAGGCTCAAGATATGGCTTTTTGGTTTGTTTTTTTTGAGCATGCAAAAAAAGCCACACCTCACCATAACATGAAATTATTCGATTAACGATGAAAAATACCCAAATTAATCATCACTCGAAACTGTTGAAAAGAACAAAGTTGTGCCATCTATAAGTATAACTTTTTTTGTACCGCAACGCAACCTCAAGATCGTCTCTTTAATCGAACAGAAAGTCGCTGTGGTGTGTATGTACCTGGAGAAAAGTAAGCGTCGCGAGAGAATTTTTAGATGATACAGAAGTTTAGTAAGAGGTGGACCTTGGGTCTGTTCATGTTGGCGTTGGTCATCGTGCTGTGGGTTCTTTCGTCCTTTTTGCTGAGCCTGATATTTGAGGATAATTCATACAGAAAGCCGTTTTTCATCACTTATATCAATACTGCCTCATTCGTTTTTTATCTGCTACCTACGAGTAAAGCGGTCATTAAAAATTATTATCGGACGGGTCATTTTAATATCCACGATGAGCTGATACTAGAAGAAGAAGGCAGTGATACAAATGGGACGGAGTCGTCGAGCCTAGGACAAGACACGAACGATAACATTACGGTGCACAGCCCGTTGATACCCAAAGACAGTTCTTCGGGCGCCGGTGAAAAAAGGCTGTCGCTATCTGATACGATGAAGCTAAGTGGTGAATTTTGCGCCTTGTGGTTCACGGCCAACTTCGTAACCAACGCCTCGCTTGCTTACACATCCGTGGCGTCCCAGACTATATTGTCGTCCACATCTTCGTTTTTCACCTTGTTTGTGGGTGCCCTATGTCATACAGAGACCATAAATCGCGTAAAGGTCATCGGCTCCATGGTCTCGTTCTTTGGGATCCTACTGGTCACGCGGTCTGACTCTTTGCAATCAAATCTACATATCAAACCTTTCCCAGGTTCAAGTACGTTTGACGATAGTGACCAGACATCTGCCGACGCAATTAAAACTCTATTGGGCAACATGCTCGCTTTACTGGGAGCGTTTTTCTATGGTATATACAGCACTCTACTGAAACACAGGGTGAAGGAAGAATCAAGAATCAACATGAAGATATTTTTTGGTTTTGTTGGTTTGTTCACACTTGTGGGTCTATGGCCAACCATGTTTCTGTTGCATTACACTGGCTGGGAAACTTTTGAATTGCCATCTACACCTCGTGTCATTATAATCGTTGCAGTGAATTGTTTAATCACATTTGTCAGTGATTTTTGTTGGGCTAACGCGATGTTGCTGACTAGTCCGCTTACCGTAACTGTCGGCTTGAGTATAACGATTCCATTTGCAATGTTTGGTGATTTCATGTTGAAACATAAACCAATGACACTTTTATATTTAATCGGAGCCATGCTCATATTAGGTTCATTTTTCATCATCAACAAAAATTCTGAAGAGGAAGTTTTAGATAACTTCCTGGAAGTCTCGACTGACGATGCTGAAAATTTGATTGCATAATTACTTATAGATTAGTCCTATTTCAACAGACCAAAGATAATAATAATAATATGAAGAGGAACATACTAGGCTTGCACTGAAAATCAGCTTGAGATTATGCTCAATTGTTTTTTTTTCTTGTACATACTTTTACGTTATATTATGTTAAAATGCATATGGGTAGCCAGGGCTCTTTATCTCAAAGCATGAGATAAAATACGAAAATGTGTAGAAAAGTGCGCATGAACATAACGGAGCCCCTACTAATCTTAATCGAGGGTCTAAATTGAATTTTGGAATGTATATTATGGCACAAATCAATGAACCCATAACAATGTACATCGCCGATACACTCAAAATTTCGATTCCGAATTGCCAGCCCATTCCTCCGCTAAAATACATGATGATGCCCTTTGGATTACGAGCAATGAATGGAACAGAATTGATCTGTGTGAACTTATAACCTGTAATACTTGCCAATAATATCCCGAGAGAAAGAGTGACTGAAGCAAATTTAGGTTTATTCGTGATTTTTGGAAAGACAACCCTTTTCAAGAACGTGAATGCAAATATGCATAAAACGAAATATTTGAGAAACTCTGCATATTGGAATTCCTGGTCGATACTTATGAAAATCTTCAGGATTTGAGCAAGATAGTTTGCAAAGTGCAACGCATCATTTCTGTGTTCTTTTTTCAATTCATATTGGTAAAAGGCGGAATTTCTCCAATGAAAATCATCGCTGGATGGAGGTGGGAATATTAATACATGTGGTATTGTCGTCAAGTTTAGTTCTTTAATCAATTGTTTATTGTAAGTAACATCGGCCTTAATGAAGAGAATTTGAGTGTTGGGGGCTTGTTGGGATATAGCAACAGAAACTTTGCGTAAAATTGGTTCAAAGTCGTCGCAAATATCGCAGCGTATACCTTGTGAATTTGGCTTTGAAGTTGTTATGAATACAGCTGTAAAATAATCTGCAACACCGTGGCTCAATTGTGAAGAATTTTCATCCGTAATGGTGATAATTCCCGTTTCGTCCCTCAAGGGCAATACCTCAGTTGCATTTAAGACAGCACTGCTCCGTTGGAAGTAAAATGAGGCCAGTAGAAACAGAAGATGAAAGAATCTCATCTTCAGTTCAAATGTATTCAACTTTAGTGAGATTAAAATGAATTTTTTTCTGCTTCTGGTTCACCTACGTATATGTAGTAATAAAAAGTGGGTTCAACTTTTTATATTTCCGAAGTTGTGAAAAGACCCGCCGTTATCTTGAGACTAACATGGCAAATCAAAAGCCTAAAAACTCAGTTGTGTAATGAGTACGCTACTCCAGCTACTCGCGAACTACTACAAGTCAGTTATTGAAAGTGAAAGGCTTTACTATGACAACGCCAATAAACAACCAAATGTCTCTGTTATTTCCTCCACAGAAACTGCGGAGACATCACATAGGATGGCACAAGAGATGCTAATGCTTCAAAGGCAAGTAGGAAATTTGACTGTAGAACTTCAGGCCTTAGCAAAGGAGAATGATACTTTGAAGGAATTACAGAAGACGCAAAAAGCGTTGATGGAATCAAAACTGAATAATTGTAAAAAAACAATCGAAAAGTTGAAAACTGTCAACCAAGCTTCCTTGAGTGGAGCAGATTCAGGAGGTGCTGGTACTAAAAGCGACCGCGTCAGTTTCCATCTGCTATCTCCCCTCAATGTTAGAACTCTGGATGGGGTTTCGAGACAAAACCATCATGTTCACTCTTCAAACAAGCCTACGGGCCTGCGACATGTTATAATGAATGGGCAACAAACACTGTTTGATGGTGATGATAGCACAGATGACCCTAGCCTCGAAAATTTGGATGATGTCGTTACAATCAACTTTATTAAGAATAAGGACAAGTTAGCGAATATAGTATTACCAAAAGATCTCTCTGAAAATGAGGACTCTCAAGATAGGTCAAACTCAGCATCTTTCCGAAACCTCAAGAATCTGAAACCAGGGAAAAAAAGGAGGAAACTAGCTCGAAATCGTGTGAAAACTGGGCATAGTGAATCTGAGTCTGAGAATTAGACTACGCTTTACACTGTAAAAGCATATGCGCACATCGACCAAAGAGCATTCATTTAGTATGGCATTATATAGTGGGATCGAATATGCTACTGATTATATAATATCAAAAAAAGGAACTGAAGGCTGAATTTTAATACAGAAGTACCACGGCTCTTAGAGGGCTCCTTTAGCGTTTACAACTGGCGCGTAAAAGAGTCAATTACGATCGTGAAAGATGTAAAAGATGTGCGCCCCACAATTGTGGCATGCAATATAAATTTTGAACACTGACGTGATCAATCTAAGTTTTGAGGAAAACGGCCAGCATTCTCATCATATAATTTTTTTATAACTGCATTTAGAGTTTTGATTTTAAACCATTTAATCTGTATTTCACATCTTTAAGTTGCTTCGTTTCAGGCTCCCATTCTTCAAATTCCTGGAAAAGGTTATGAATTTCATCCTCACTCAAGCGCTTTCCAGTTTCATAAAGTAGACCTCTCATACACCACGGTAAATGAAAAGGATTGGCACCTAATTGGTCTAGTTTGAATGGTTTATATTCAACAGCGATTTCATCAGAACAATTAGAAGTCTCTAAGGCAAATTTCAATCCCATTTCGTATACTTGAGCTTCATTATAAACCGTCGAATGGCCACCTCCAGTGAGTGTTCCCGCTAGCGCTCCACTGATTTCCTTTATAATACCATGGTCATCATATCCTAAGTTTATCAGTGTTCCCGCAATATTTACAAGTCGCTTAATAAAATTGGGAGTCCTCGAGTCACTGTCAATGAAAGTTGCTCTGAATATGTTTGGATGATCTGCGAATAGGCAAATCGAAGAATATAGGGGGACCAGTTGGTCATTGATAGATCCTATGAATGCAATTTTGACGCCACTTCTTATTATTATTCGAATACTTCGAATCAATTGACGCGATAATGGCGAATCGAAATTTTGGAACTTGAATAATTCTCTCAAAGATTCCTTTTCGATCGTTTGGTATGCCCTGACAAATAACGATTGATCGGCACCGTAAAATGGGCCATTATTTATGCCTGCCATTGCTAAAATAGATATTATTTTTTTGCTGGTAGTGTTTATTGAAAGCTCCTCGTCTGAAAACATAGAGGTATCCAAGTTTATAATTCCTGAATCAATTAATTTTGCGAGCAGTAGGATTGTTACGGGGCACCCTTGCGAATGCGCCACGAAGTAAACAAAATCGGCCTTACTTATTTCTTTCGCCCAAGTCTTCATGACATCAAAGAAAAAATTTACACGATCCAACACTTCACCCTCTCTTTCCAAAGCGATTTTGCTAATCTCAACAAGCGTTTCGTTCTTCTGAAAATATTCCCTAACTACTTTTTCTGCCTCTGAGATAAATTTGACAGACGTCCCTGTAGGCTCGCCGATGAAGGGTCTGATCATTTTAGTAGGAAAAAAGCCATGGACACCCACAATCAGCACTTTGACCGGTCTCCTCTTGTTATCAGATAAATTTTTCAAACTCTCTTGCGGCCCCCTTTGATACAAGCATTTTTGCCTCAGGCTTTCTTCACCTATAATATTCCAATGATGAGCAAACTTACTTATTGATGTAGAAAGATTGGTCCAGGCTGTTTGATGAGGTAAGACATCAAAACTAGGAACAACTATATTCGGATGAGGATTCTCCGTGTCCTGTATATTTTCTTGTGCCATAATTTCCGAATTTGATTTGCCTTTGAACAGTATTGCATCTGAGTCGGAATACGGGATCATTGTGTTGGTCATCAAATTTGTTCCCCTCGAAGACAATGTCACCTGCTCCACTTCACTTTGATCACCTTGGTCGTTCGCACTCGATTGTCTACTCCAAAAAAACCAACTTTTTTTCTTGGAACCAGTCTCATCATTCAACTGTAAGGCAGTTTTGTGTTCTTTTGGTACGTCTACTCTGCCGTCCTCGTTTGCCACATGAGAAGAAGAAACCCTACACGGGGAAACAGATTTTGTATTTTTATTTTCAAACGATTTCATAGACACTTGGCTTCCTGCTGATTGCAAAGTTGTGTCGACTGTCTTTCTATCACTTTGCTCGTTTGAATTGGTATTTTGAAAGGCAGGATCCTGGCTAGCCTTGGGTCTTTTCGAATTGGCCTCAACTTTGTCGCTGCCCCAAACTGACCAGGACCGGCTACTCTTTTGAGGAGCATTTCCTGACTCTTTAGTTATCAAGTTAGTCTCAGATGCTGCAGATCTAAGTGATGCTTGAGACGATGGAGGATTTGAAACCATACCAGACTTGGATCTTGAGTGCTCTCCTTACAAACACGAACGGTCGCTTAATAAAAGTGATTATGCCTTTAATAGAAAGTAAACTATGTTTTTAGATCTATACTGTTATCTATCTTTGTAACAATAAGGCCTTTCTAAGACTCGAAATCGTACATGTAGCACTAAAAGTTGTTCCCTTTCTCCCCCGGAGTTCTAAACGACCCGATGATTGTAAACCTTGACGTGATGATACTTTTTTGTCACGTGAAAGACGAAGGTAGTATTCGACTTGTTTGTAACTCATTATAGCTGTCGCTCGTTGCGAGAATGATCACTGAACTGCATCGTGGTTGGTATTGGATAGTGTTCTCCCAAGACCTTTGTACTGACAACTCCCCCCTCTCTCTCCGAACTTTTCTGCATGACTGTAGCCAGTCCTATTTGCTTCCTAGACTGCAACTGATTGTAAGCTTGCTTCCTCCGCAGTTGTACTTGGCTTTCCAATTATGTAGATAGATCAGCAATTTGCAATAGTCACTCGCAGAAGCTTCCACATAACATATCCGCCTAACAATGCAAAAAGCCCTTCGGCGGCTATAGTCAAACGCGCACTTTATGGGTAGAGCCTTATATTCAATGCTACTGAAGGCTCCTCCGTATTTTTTCGGATATTATACCTAAAGTCTGGTGTTTTCCTACTGGTTAAGTTACGTATGAAAGGCGGCACCCTTCCTGAGCTTCTAAATTTCATAGAATGTAGATCTGCGATACTCGATTTACATGCGTTTCATTTCATTGATTTAGTTAACAGAAGAGCTGTTTTTGATTGCAGACTAACGTTTGCTGGCTTTCTGCTGGGATTTTTTTGTACTCTGCTCTGAGGTCCGCGGCTAACTCAATAGAACAAAGCATACGAGGCTTCGGTAAATGTACTAACTTCCACCGATGGTCAAAAAACCCTCCTTGTTGCACAATTAGGTACTTGGCGCTACGTGTAGAAGCTCAGTGCATTGAATAAAGGATCAGGGGTCGCCCATGTAGACTACTAGTTATATATTTCCTGAGACTAAGCAGACACGCACTACTGGAAAGTCACCAGTTTGAGATTACTCTTAAGGATGCACCAGTAGAATAGAGATGTCTTCAAGCGAGCTACAAAAGGAAAGAGATCAGATATAGGAGACACAGGAGTCATAACTTTGTTCAGCCAGATATGAACGCCCTTTCAGGGCATGCCTGTTATTAGGCTGCCGTAAATTAAAGACTCCTAATGTAGTCCCTTCGCGCCAAACGTGCGAGAAGTTCCTTTTCAACAGGAACTTCAAGCTCAAGCTTGTTGGCAAGCATTCGCTGGTAAGTTTCGGCCATAAGCTTTCCCAAGCTTGAACCATAGCCCTTTCCAAAGAATCCGGATTGCTGTTACCTTGCCGACGTTTCCTTTACGCAGGTGAAATCTCAGTCAGAGAGTGACTTGAAGGACGCGCTTCGGTGGTCAGGCGCGTTTCTACTTTAATTCTCCATAGACGCCATCAACAAACCGAGCAAGTTTGGTGCTCCCAAGAGTTGAAGTTTACTTCTGTAGCAAAGAAATGACTGTGGATCTGAAGAGGAAACAAACCACAATTGAGGATTTCTTCGGAGGTCAGGCGAAGAAATCGAAGGTGGAGACTAACAATATCAAGGTAAGGTCTGACGCCAAAAATGAAATAGCCAAATCAGAGACTATCATCCAAACCGAAGAAACTCAAAAAAAACAAGAACAACTTGTTGAAAATTCTATGGGCTCTAAGGCTTTATTTCAAAAATCTCTGAGCTCCATGCTTGGCAAATTACTGACCTTGGAAATCGAAACAATCGAGCCATCGTGGTTTGCCCATATGCAGGAGGAGTTTAGGAAGCCATATTTTGTCAAACTAAAGCAATTTATATGCTCAGAAGAAGCTAAACACACCATTTTTCCGCCTCCTAAAGACGTTTACTCTTGGTCAAGACTTACTCCTTTTGATCAAGTGAAAGTGGTAATTATTGGACAGGATCCTTATCACAACTTCAATCAGGCACATGGGCTTGCATTTAGTGTCAAATCACCGACCCCTGCTCCCCCATCTTTAAAGAATATATATAAAGAATTGAAAGGAAATTACTCCGATTTTGAGATCGATAATAGTAAGGGTGATTTGACACCTTGGTCGCTTCAAGGTGTACTACTACTGAATACAGCATTAACCGTAAGAGCACATAACGCTAATTCGCATTCCAAGCAAGGCTGGGAGGTGTTTACTAGGAAGGTTGTAGAATCTTTAATCAAGGATAGAAAGGAAAACAACAAGAGCTTGGTTTTCTTGCTATGGGGAAACAATGCCATTAAACTGGTTGAATCACTGCTGAGCTTGCAAGCTCAAGCACAGAATAAAAATGTCAAAGTATTCAAATCTGTTCATCCATCGCCCCTGAGTGCAAGTAGAGGTTTCTTTGGCAATAATCACTTCAAGCAGATCAATGACTGGCTGTATAATGACAGAAAAGAAAAGATGATCGATTGGAGTGTAGTCCCCGGCTCGCACTTGAAAGAGGTCGAAGAGGCAAATAAGAAATTTACAGATGTGTAGATAACAAATATTTTAACTCTTAAGTAATCGAACCCACCATGTCTTCATAGCCCTACACTTCGCGTTAAGCGCACCAATCCGTAATGCGTGATTCTTATTTTTCCAATACCAAGAACATCGAAACCTTTCTTAGGCGCACATAGGGATATAACAACATTTAGGTATATAACTTTCGCCTTGAGAGTCGATTGAGCGAGCCTTACTCAAAATTAAAATGCATGGTGATGAATCCTCTGTTTTTTCGTCTCCCAAGGATGGGTCTACCAATAGCTTTACCACCGTTGAGAATAGTGGCTCTGAGAACGACTATCCACATTACCAAGCAGATTTGGCCGGTGAGAATCATGTCAAGTTGAAAAAAAAAATGCATCGTTCCAGAGGCCTAGAGGATCTCCTTAATGAGGCAAACCGGTATTCTCCCCAGTACGGGGACTCGCTTCCTCATGGTTTCCTACGAGACAGGCGCCAAAATAAGTCTGTTACAGAGGAACCAGAATTTAAGAAGAGGAGGAATGAAATACCCGATAGTAAAGGGTTAAGAGAGAAACTCGAGCAGGTGGAGACGCAGCCAACTCGGGTCAAAGACGCTAAGAAACTAACGGCTTCGGTAAAAGCTCCTAAGCTCAGTCGGAAGCGCCCAAAAACCGATGTTAAGACAACTGCAGGCCGCACCAAAAAGGTTCAGACTAAAGAGGTGAAGAGTAAAGTAAAGGTGAGCCCAAAAGAGACGCAAAAATCGAATGAGGTTCGAAAGGCGGAGAACTGCTATTTTGTTGATTCGTCAAGTAGTTCCTTCGAGATTCAATACGATATGTTCAACGTGGACTACTTGAAAACTCATACACAATTCGAAGGGAGCCCGCTGCCTTCCACTATTTTGGCATCGAAAAGTTGTCAAAAAGATGAGAAAACTGTTACTGTTTCCTTACAATCACTGCTGTATCCCAATTATCAGGAGCAATATCACATAAACTTTGATATTGATGCAGTTAAATATGACCCAATGAGTGAGATTGGTAAAATCGTAGAATATACGGCCAAAATCTTCACACCGAAGCCACATTCTAATTTAATCAAGAAAAAGATCCTACCAGATCTGAGACACGCCTTTGACACATCTGACAGCGAGTTATTTGCTCAAAAAGTACAAGAGTACAATGATCTGATAAGACTTATACCTCGAACACATATTCTAAAGCATCTTTCCACCGTCAAAATATTACCCAGATCTTTTATTCATGATCTCCTCCATATCGTTTACACCAGGAGTATCATCCCTAGCTTCAGAAAACTAAAAGAGTATGAAGCATTCAGTAACTATGTCTACGGTGAATTGCTACCTAACTTCCTGTCAGACGTTTACTCAAAATGTGGTCTGCAACCGCATCATCAGTTCATGGACCTTGGTTCGGGCGTAGGTAACTGTGTTGTACAGGCAGCCTTGGAGTATGGATGCAAGCTGAGTTTTGGGTGTGAGATAATGTCCAACGCTAGTCAATTGACTGAAGATCAATTTAAAGAATTAAAAGAACGTTGCAAACTTTTTGGACTAAAATTAAATCCTGTAGAATTCTCACTCAGAAAAAGCTTTGTTGATAATGATCGCGTCAAAGAATTAGTTTCTCAATGTGACGTAATACTAATCAACAATTTTCTCTTCGACAGCGAGCTTAACCGAAAAGTGGAAGAAATCATAAAAAATGCGAAGGTAGGAGCAAAGATTATCTCCTTGAAGAATCCAAGAGGCCGAGGCTATACTATAAATTTCTTTAATGTCGAGAGTATTCTGAACAGACTACATGTGGAAAGGTTTGCTCTTGAGAAAGGCAGTGTTTCCTGGACTCACAATGGAGGTGAGTACTATTTGTCCACGGTTTTACCCGATTTTGATGAATCATTATTTGATCCTTCGGAAAGGAAGAGAAATACAAAAAGGCCCCAACGATATACTCGCTGAAATTGTGAAACAAATAAGTAAATAAATATTTTTGTATTTATTTAGACGTAAAAATTGTCATATAATTGATGAATGAAGTCAGATAATCAGTCTCTGATCTTTTTGGCGTAAAATGAATTAATTAAAACGGTTAGAATAGCAATACGCAAAGAAAGCAAACTTGAATAGCTCAATGTTTCAAAGCTTCTTGCTGGCCACTCAATAAAGTGAAAACTTGAGCATCCAACTTTTCTTTGCCTTTCAAAAAGTCCAACTCCAGGATGAAGCAATATTCCAAGATGTTGCCACCAACCTCCTTAACTAGCTTACCAGCTGCTGAGGCAGTTCCGCCGGTGGCAATAATGTCGTCCACGATAACGACATTGGAATTTGCTGGAATAGCCTCTCTCTGCATTTCCATTGAGTCAGTACCGTACTCTTTTGCAAAAGAAGCCTTAACTAAGTCACCTGGTAGCTTTCCGGGTTTCCTAATTGGAATAAATCCTACGCCCAAGGCAAGCGCCAGAGAAGGACCGAACAAGAACCCCCTAGACTCCAATCCGACGATGAAATCGATCGTGTGTTCGGCGAAGGTTTCCTCAAGATGCATCTTAAGAGCATCAACCAACTTTTGAAATAAATCCGGCTTTCTGAAGATTGGTAAAAAATCTTCAAAAAGGATACCCTTTTCAGGAAAATTAGGGTACTGGTGTAGAGCGGCCTTCAATTCTTGGGCGTAAGCTTCAATGGACATGGTGAAGAGCGATTCAGTGATCTGCAAGAAATCTGTTAGGAGTGTAGCCTTGAAAGCATGTTTTTTTGTCAAGGAGAAATAGTTGTAAGTGAAAGATCGTCCAAACAGATATTTTTTTAGGTAGTTTCCTGCACGTGAAGTAAAATTTCGGGTGCCTCTACTTGCTGCAACGAGGTTAAAAAGACATCTAGTAAATACTAAACGAAGAACCCTATGTCGAGCCCTGAGCCTCAGCAGCCTTGATGAGCGAGTAGGATCCCATGCACAGATGAACTTCGCTTCGTTGGCGTCTCGAACGACCGTAAAAGGTCCGGCTGCGCTTTAAACTGTCATTGAAAGATTAATGCGCTTCCTTCCGCCTTGGGAATTTTGTAATGCCCATATTTTGGAAGGAGCCACGCTCATAAGATATGCATAGTAATGGATAATTTCTTCTTTACATCTTCAAATATTTGGATAATAATTTAGCCAGATTTCGCGCATTCTGTTGGTAACAGCTTTTTGTAGAACTCTTTAGTGAGTTAGAAAGTTATACAATATGCCATTTACGAAAGTCAGCTATGAATTTCTCGCTGATGATGCCTCTCTTTTCGCTATTAGGTTTGAAAGGGACTCTAAATACTCACATAAGTCAGCTTTCCGGCGTCACGAAGCCACCTTTCCGTGCTGTGCACCGACACGAAAGTCACCAGTCAAAACGTTCTTTCTAAGATCTTCAGCCCAGCTGGATCCCGTTAGAGCTGGGGGTTGGAGACTTCTGCGTGAAAATTCTCTCATGTCTTACTTTATAAGTGCGAAGTAGTTGCTCACCACCTAGTTGACAAATTCTTCGATCTTAGTGTGGGGTCTGCAGTTCTTAGCTTCATTGGCACGCTGAAAACTCCTATCTTCTTCCATAGAGTCTCATAATGGCCCAGATCTCAAACTTTGATGGGAAGTGGAGAGTCTGCTACCTGTGACGATATCTCTATTGGAGGAAACAGGTAGTCTGCGGAATAGCATTACTTATCTTACCGAAATACTTTGTAATCATTTTCAGACCGATGGTTGCGGACATGGTCTCTCGCGCTCTTATCGAGTCGCTTATCAAGTGCAAGATAACAGATGGCTTTGAGCTTGAGAAAGCTTCGCAATGTAGAAGCATGAGCTTGAGTCCATTTCTGGAACCAATAGAACGAGGTGCACATCCTTGTTCTTGTAAATAGTCGCAATGAAGATTACGGTCTTGAACGTTGATTTCCTTGTATATCATTGTTTCCTTCTGTGTCCTGTGGTGATTAGCGCGTGGGACTGATGAATTCAGACAGAACACGCATATACGCCTGCAATCATCAACTTCCAATTGCGATTTTTTATTTGTCAGTGTGGCTCTTTATGGTAACCGCAATGAAACTAGCCCGCCAAGGTACCGCGCGTATCGCCCTCACACATATGCTAATCGCTGAAGACCATACGAGGAGAACCTTAATGTCAGCTCCAATCCTATTGCTCCCATACAGCTTTTAATTTTCCAAGCACGTTCATCCCGGATTAGGGTAAGAGAGGATGACAGAAGACGAATGG
Organism: Zygotorulaspora florentina; assembly: GCA_003671575.3. Taxonomy (NCBI): domain Eukaryota; kingdom Fungi; phylum Ascomycota; class Saccharomycetes; order Saccharomycetales; family Saccharomycetaceae; genus Zygotorulaspora; species Zygotorulaspora florentina. The sequence goes on along the minus strand of PPJY03000013.1, from coordinate 150,468 downwards.
CCACCAGCTTGAAGGAGCGTGTCTCATATATCTGTCATTATTGGTGAGATGCCCTACTGTCGCTCCCTCTTGCAGTTTTCAAGTATTTGGCTAGCGGAGCGATATTGCAGGATTGAATGCCGCCTAAGTAGGGACTATCTTTGTTGAGACTTCAAATATGCCTAAGAAGTAATCTCCTCAGGCTTTGCCGCAAATGGTCAGGTCATGGGCCCGGCCATCTAGAAGATTGCAGCATGATACATTTTTCTTAAGAGCGCTTAAATCTAGGGTTATATATCCATGGGTCAACTGAGTACATTCTCATGCAATAAAGTATTGTAAAATGCCTAGGCGTATCTTGTTTTTCATACCATCAGCATCATTTCGGCATTTTCTCATCGGGCCACTTAATAACCATGCGAAAATGCACTAAGCAAATACAAAAAATAGACGTTCATCCATAGACGATGTGATAATCGTCATTGATCAAGCTGTGGAAGCTTCCAATTTTATGTCTTATTTGACGTCATTGGAATTTACAAATGGTGAGAATGACTCTTCAGTACCCCATTATCATGTTGACCTAAATCACGATCATCTTCCCTCATATGAAATTCCAAATTCAATGTGCCTGCTGGATCATTACGATCATTTGCTCATGTTCTTTGAATGTCAAATTGAAAAGTGCGGGCATTTTCCTGTCCCCTTATTTGACGTAATCGTGATCATAATGACCTTGGCTACAGTTTCGGGCCATTACAAGGAGCATATTTTAAGAAACAATGATCCGTATAATATCCCTAGGCAACCTTTGAATAAAAGGGCTCTTAAGATACTTGGCTTTTATGTAAAGAGCATTAAATGTTTTGATACGACAAAATATAATACTTATAACCTTGAGCTACTCAGGTGCCAGTTTTTTATTGTCATAGATCAGTTGTTCTCAAAAGATATTATAGGCAGCCCTTACAGGTCATACATTAGTTGTTTGGAACAAAAAGATAGTGTATTGAGTAACGAGTTGATTGTTCCGAAATTAAACCGCGATGGTGAGTTTCTTAATATGATATTGTGGACATTATCAAACTCATTGCAGGATGATCCTGCTCTTTACACCTCCAGCCATGATGTTTGGATGCCCTTGTTGGATATAATCATCGACCTTATTGAACTGAGGCATGATTATTTTATGGTCAACGAAATAAAAGAGCGTAATGATAAAATAAAATGGGTTGAATCTCTTTCACGAAGCCCTTTGGCAAGGCTTATGAGATCAATTGACTCTACAAAACAATTTATGGACCGATTCTGCGAGCATATTTTTATCATGTGTAGCGGTAAGTCCAATTCAAGAATTAGCGAAAGAGTGCCTATTCATCCCATGTACGTAGGAGAAAATTTACTTTCAAAAACGTTTGTGCCTAGGGTGAGGTACACCAAAGATTATAAACTAAAGAAGTCCTTTGAGATGCAACGTAAGATTCTAAGAGCCTATTTTAAGCTACTACTGGATATACCGGATGGCCATAAATTAGAAAGCCCAATTGCTAACTTTGAGGATATGGTTTATCGAATCTCTAAATTTTTGGCTGGCTTAGATGATGTAGAGCAACTGAAAACATTCTTTTTTTCTGGTGTCACACAATCCTTGCATGTAATACCTTCTATTGCACAGGGAACCTTGTGTCAAATATTTTCCAACTTTCTGGAACAATCAAGTAATAAAAATATGAGCATCCCCGAGCTTAATCTGGTGGAAAGATTAGATGACGCCGATTCTTTCATGTTAGAGTGCATTTCATTATTTAAAAAAGGCTTTTTCTTGCTATGGGATGAAGGTCGAAAGAGAGATGTTATATTCGATTGTATTAAGGCAGACATTTGTTTACTCGTTCTGGTGAAGCGCCTACAATACCTGCACGGGAGAACCGCTTTAATTGATTCAAAACATTATGATGCGTTCGTGGCTTCGATCAATGAAAATGATAGCAACAAAAAACATCTCATAAAAAGCCATTTTTTGGGCAAAGAAGCCCCAGCTTTTGACTCTGCGATTGTACAGTTTCTACACGTGTAATATATAGTTGCAAGGTTAGGATTTATTTTGCCCCGAATACATCTTATTCGGACATCTTAACCTTAGTATGAACAAGAGTTCTCATCATTTTTTTGACAGCTAAAACATGCCAAGGAATGTGCGCAGACTCGCCATTCGAAACACCAAACCAAGAACTTAACGATCCTAGGTTTCTAAAATCCTCTAATATGGTAGCTAATAGTTTTGTGCTATCTGAATGGGGGCAATTCAAAAGATTGACTTCAAATTTTTTTAGTGTGGCATTTCCTGAACAGTTTTCAAATTTAACTAGTGCGCCACTTTTAATAGCACATCTATGTTGAGAGTTTGTCAAAGGAAATGGGTGTCGAAATAGTAAAGCGTGGATATCACCATGAATGTCTCTGATCTCGTAGTCGTCCAAGTTACTAAAACTTACCTCTTTGGATAAGGTTTCATCGTGTAAAAGCGGTTTAAAAGTCGGATATATTCTCTCCTCATCAAAGAAAGAGACTTTAGTATTGTCGTCAACACATACCACTGCTAAATGCAGGTTTCTCCCAGATAGCCTTCTCCAATTCATCAATTCATCATCTGGTAGAACGCCATTTAGCCTTGTAAGAATCAGGCAAATTTTACCATACTTTTTAAAACTCAACTGTAGAGCCAATGACCAAATTTCGTTGCATGCCTCGTCGAACTTACTCTTAGAGGTTCCGACATACCAAGTCTTAACCATATTTTCATTGCCACGGCTATCTGAAAAGGCAGCAAAAACCCAAGCTTTATCCACACTTCGTGCATATGCAAGATGTATCAAGGCATCATAATGTATAGCAGTTGAGCCATTATTTTGCTGTTGAGTCCTGAACAATACCCTTTCAGGTAGTTTATGTGCAATTGATGTAAATTTAACGCTTTTTGGCGGCAGTATGTTATATATGCCCATGCACAAATTGCTGTAAGCATCCACGGCTGTCAGTGGGCTTCTAATGAAATTCATCAACACAAGTTTTAGGAATATTTGTGCGTTTGGTATTTTTGACGTCACTTCGTTACGAATAACTCCAAAAATTGTTACCTTAGCAACTACATCTTCTAACGTATTTGAATTGATGGGAAGCATGATCATCACCGGGACGTCGTTCCCTGCGTTCTTATTTGTGGAGCAATACGTTACGATCTGAGCAGCAAGAAGTAGAAGCTTTCCTTTATCAAGGTCCTTCAGACATACAAGTCCTTGAGTATCTTCATTTGCCAACTTGAGTAGCTCACAAAAACCAAATTCATAACCTATGTAAGTTTGCGATAGGGTGGAAACAAAGGATGAGCAGTCCTCTCGGAACGAGCTTGTTAGTAACAAAAATCTAAAATTTTTAAGTCCTTTTGCTGGTTTAGTGTTCAAATATTTACTGAACGTTTGTGAATCCGCATTCAAGTTTATGGTTTCATGATGCTTCTTAACATAGACAGAAGGCTGGGTGATCGGGTAGAATTTATTTACCAGATCACCTCCGTGAAGTCTTGTAAATTCAGTGAATATTTGGTTCATAATATTAGAAACCAGTCCTCTCCCACAATTTTTGAGACCAGAATTGAGTACTTCGACTTTCCCTAAATTGTCGAACATATTGTAGTCAAAAACGATTTGCTCAGCTAATAATTCTAAAATTGACTGGTCATTCTTTTCAATTGTAATAGCTGGATTTGAGCACTGAAAAATACTTGGTATCGAGGAGAGAGGCATGTGTCGCAGTAAAAAAGGGAGACTGCTAGAGGTCTCGGGAATAAGAGAATTATCGGTGGGGATGGTGTCTGTAGTACTGGCCTCACTTTCAGAGAAATCGGATGTGGCGATGCCATTCCCCACAATACCCCTCCGTTCGATAGGATCTTCTTCAGGATTAATAGGATTAATTTTTATCAGATTACCATGCGCTTGAATTGCATCCTCTGTGGAATCGATCAGCGGCTCATTTTGCGGTAGATCAGACTGTGGTATCTTCCAAATAGAATTTGATGAATCTCTTACATTTTCACTAACCCCTGATATATTACCGGACAGTAGATCACTTTTGTTTATTCCGGAAGAAATAGAATCAGGAACAGCCTGCATCGAAGAATAATTGGAAAATTGTGGTTCCTGAATATTGGTTTCAGTGGAAACTTGCTCTTCCCCAGGAGCTAGATCAGCAAAATCATCGCTCGAGTCACTGTCGTCTTCAGAGCTTGACACATCTGCAGTAGATATGTCGAATTTCAAAGGTTCTTCGTGAAGAGATGGGCTAAATGAGAATTTTCCTCCATTTTTGTATTTGTTATCAACATTGTTCTCAATAATTGGATTGAAGGTTAGGGGTGCGAAAACACTTTTCCGTCTATCTCTAGGAGTTTCGATTGGAAGTGGAGCACCAGGATCCATGTAGAGTGGGCTGTTAGATAAGGTCATTTCATCCATAGGAATATCCAAATACTTTCGTTTCACTCGAGAGCCTTTCGGCAGTACATCCCTCAGAGATGAGGTGCTCTCGTTAGGGTGAAAAATGTTACTGTTCGAATCTATGCGCATACTACTTTCGTCGTCATCAGACATCCCAAACATGTCCTCAGTGATCTCATCTGACTTGCTCTTCTCGGGCGTCAGGCTCTTCGATTTTGATCCGCTACCGGAGGAATCATTATCCTCTCCAAATAAATCTTCATCATCTTCATCATCCTCGTCGCCAAAAAGTCCATTATCCTCTACTGAATCATTCGAATTAACACCTGAGTTGTCATTATTGAGTACGTGCTCGGTAACTGCATTAAGAGAATTTCCATTCATTTCTTTTGCATTATTCTTTATATTGGATGAAACATCAGATTTCAGCGGACTGAACTCCAAGTCATTCATGAGTGTCCGCCTATCACTGAAGTCCTGTTCATTAATATTAGGCGTAGTTAAGAAAATTCCACTTCCGAAGTGTTCTGATAGCCCAGTAAGCGGCTTGTCAAGCGTCGAATATGCAGGAGATATATCTCGTGGACTTATCTTGGGAATCATGTGCTCATTCATTGATGCATAAGAAGTGCTTGGTGCACTCCCCGTAGTGTTTTTGTAGTAGTGTTGGAACTGATCGGTGTACCCACCTCCTGAGCTTAGAGGATTGGTTCCAGCATTATTACCCATTGCACCACCAGAACTGTTAGGTGTACGATACGCCGATGTCTGCCTCAATTGTATAAAATCGTCTATAATTTCGAATGCATCATTCAAATCATTGCAGGAATTGTCCTTCTCCGAAGTGTCAACAGCATCAGATGCCGCCTGCGCAAAGCAAAGATTTAAAGGCCACACGATTGTTCTAACATCTGTTGGGGGGTCCATGTATCCAGCTATATTGGGTGTATGACCATTCAAATGACCCAAGTGTGGAATAACTTTAACCCACTGAATGTCTTTCCGAAAACAAAGATTTATTCCATGAGATACGAATAGTGTCATCAAAAGAATCTCTGCATTTTTAGGAGGCGGCACCAAACATAATTGTTTGTTATTCGAATGGAGATACATTCTTATGCCAGATGGCGCTAGATAGAGCGCATGACGCCTTAGGAATGGTTCTTCAATTTTATCCACACTAAGTGGTAAAAGTCCCAATGGCTTCAGGCACATGGTTACAGCTAAATCGCCATTTTCAAAAAGGTGCGGTTCAATTTGCAGAACTTCATTTGGTCTTGAATCCTCTAGTGATATGCAAGCATTACCGTAGGGGACCAACCTATTTTGAGATCTCGCCGTTATATTAATATAAATCATTCTCCGCAAGGCTTTAAGGAAAAGTGCATAATGAGGTGGCAAGTTCGGTTTTGAATAGTCTGCCGTGAAATGACCGCTCTTATCTGGTGTAACGACATTACTCGTTCCATTTGCCTTCGGAAGTAAGGGCACTTCTTCATCATTGATGCTGAACAGCCAAAGTTCCCGGGACAAAAGAGCAACCAGATTTCTCGGGTTCTGTTTCCTGATCAATAGTTCCATTTGAATGGACCATTGGTCATCCTGTTTTTTCGGTACATATTGGTGGTAATTAACCTTTTCCACTTTTTCGATCCTATAAAAGCTTGATAATAGGTCCTCCAGCCGGTATATTGATGAATCTATAGCCATTGATCAAATCTGTGCTGAGTTTTTGTAAATAGAGGCTAATATTTTGGCCTATCTGAGGCCGATTTTGGTTATTAGTTTGACTTTACGTAAGATTCTCTAACTTTTATTATGTGATTCGCCCGACTTAAGCTCTATGGGCGTGAATCACGATGAATTGAATGAACACGGAAATGAAAAGCCTACCTCAAGAATCGATCAGCCTCCATTTTTAGGTCTTCCACTACTACCTCAAATTAGATCGAAAGGGCAAATTAGTTATATACTTTCTATAAAATGCTCGCCTTAGAATTAAAAAGGCAGAGCTAAGGACTCCAAGCAGTGACTAAGCATACAAGGTACACTGATACCAGAGTTAAAGTCGATAAAGAATTAAATTCTCAAAGTAATCAAACTCAAAGAAGTTCCGCAATAATCGGATCCAAGGATGACGGTTTGGTTAATGAGGAAAACCTGCCAACAACCTTGCCGTGCTTATCAACCAAGAATTTCTCAAAATTCCACTTAACTCCTCTAAATCCCAATGATCCAGCCTTTTGGGATTTTAAATACTCATAGACGGGGCTTGCTTCACTACCGTTAACATCAACCTTTTTCAACACCGGAAATGTAACACCATAATTTATTTTGCAAAACTCGCCAATTTCCTCATCTGTGCCCGGTTCTTGACCACCAAATTGGTTACATGGAAACCCAAGTATAACCAGTCCCTTATTCTTGTACTTTTCGTACAATTCTTCTAGTTCTTGATACTGGGGCGTAAACCCACATCTCGAAGCCACGTTAACAATAAGTACAACTTTGCCATCTAAGCCACTAAATGGAAAGGATTCACCCTTTCTATCCTTAGCTGATAGTCCGTAGAATTCAGACATTAGCGCAGCGGATCTGCTCCTCGTATCTGACATTCAAAGAGAGTATCACCGTGATCAAATTTCATGTAGGCGGTCAGTTTTGAGATTCGTTCGCTGCGATCGTTCAAGAGATGCCCTCAATCGTGATGTTAAAAGAACCGTATAAGTCCGCGTGCTTTGCCTTCCATAAAGTCAGAATTGAAGGGGCCTGGTTGGATTTATAATGGACATTTACATAGGGTATTATGTGACCCCGCTGCTCCAATTATACGAAAAACAGTGGACCTCTCATAGACTCACCCTCATGGCTTTGGGATTTACGGGCAGGGGGGATGCTAAAGCTCATAGGCGCTACGTGGGCGATAGGAAAGAATTTCGTCACTTACGTGTTACTGTAAGAACGCAGTCGCGTTAAGTTAAGTGAGTGCCCGGCTTAGCGATTCTTTTACGAGTTTAAACAGCGCCAAAATGCTGTTGCAGCTGATCAATGTACGAAAGGAAGAGCTTTCGACGATGACTGCTTGGGGTATTTAAATTTTAGAGTTTGCTGCTTGAAGAGTAATTGGGTAACACCGGTGCTACGTGTTAGGTGAAGAGCGCGGTACCTGATCAACTATCATATATATACATGATATAATCAGCGAATATTATCAGCCGGCATTGACAAATCTTAAGCCGGTTTCTACTGTGGCTTCTCCTTGCCGAACAAATACTTTGTTTCAAAAGACCATATGACTTAGACTAGAATATTGTGAACGGTCTAAATATTCTTGGGCTATGGTGAGATGAGTTAAGTCAGCAGGCTGTGTGGAACAGTATTACTGGCCACTCGCGCAAATATCGGAGTAGTTGTGGGCTATTTCGGTCCATAATCGTGTGAGATAAACATGTTTAGTATGAGTAACTAGTTTTGAGAGGTATTCCCATATGTTGGTTATTATTGTGGAACTTTCGGGTTTTGTTTCGAAGTTTTGTAAGCACACGAAAATGACCGTGAAAGTGATATCGCAGACCCCCAGGTGACCATGTTTCGAAGAGCAGCCAAAAAAAAGAATTACCTGGGAACCGAACCATTGCAGATATATTCAAATTAATCCTGAAGTTTAGTTATTTGTAAATTTTGATTCTATAATTGCTCTAAGAATAGGATTATACCGTCCAAGAGATGAAACCTTGGGGTGAGACCAAGAAGGTTGAAGGAGATCTCATATATGAGGATATTCAATGTTTAGGCATCGGCGATTTATCGAGATATAGAGTAATTGTGGACAGAGATGAGATAGAAAATGAAGAGGATGGCGCCAATATAACGGAATTATTTCTAAGGGTAAAAAATAAAGAGAATGCCATATTACGGCCAGTTTATTTGACAGGGCCATACGCGTGTTATGTCGACGTCAGACCCCATAACTATGATGAGGACGTAAAGTTCGTTGGTGAAGAGGTCATTCAATTCACGAGCGATTTGAGACCTGACGAGCATTTCAAAGCCAAATTGTTGTTGAACGAGAACTCAAAAATGGCAGACGGTAGGCACTCTTGGACCATAGATGTGATTTCACAAGTGAGTGTCAGCGCCATACCAAAAGTGAGCTACCAGTTAAAGATAGGTACAACCAAAGCAGCGACCAAACACATAAAGCAGGCAAGGGCGTCATTTAAGGGCTTTTGTGTGGAGAGGTGGGATACTCAACGTCTGTGGAATTTACCCCCAAAATATCCAGAAAAACCAGTTCACTTGGTGCTTTTAACTCATGGAATATTCGCCAATATTGGGTGCGACATGTTGTACATGAAGGATAAGATTGAAGAGAAGACGTTTCCAATGCCAGAGGACTTCAATCCAAATATAGTTGTTCGAGGCTGCATCGATAACATGGGGAAATCAGCCCGCGGTGTAAGATATCTGGGAACACGAGTTGCGAAGTATATTCTTGCAACGTTGGATGAGCTCAACAAGAACTATAAAGTTGATAAATTATCTGTTATTGGGCATTCGCTAGGCGGTCCTGTTCAGGCTATGGCGATACACTACATTACAGTAAAGAGGCCCGAAATTTTTGACCCAACCACTGGCGTGCAGCCAGTGAATTTTGTAGCATGTGCAAGCCCTTTCTTGGGGGTGGTAGGTGACTTTCCGCTGTATGTGTCACTAGCCCTAGACGTTGGCGCTATGGGTTTGACTGGAAGAGATTTGACTCTACGGCACACACCTCTCATCTCTACGGAGGGAATTGTGTCTGACAAAGATAAAAAGCCACTCCATAAATTAGTCCTGGAAGCCCTTCCTCAACCACCTGCAAAGCAAGTTTTCGAGAGATTCATTCATAGGACTGTGTATGCCAATGTCCTCCATGACGGTATCGTTCCACTGAGGACAGCTGCATTATTATACTTGGATTGGGGTAGTTTGGCAAAAGTTCACGATATTCGTAAGAGAAAAGCACTTGCCGCTTCGGATGGATTGAATACTCCGTCTGCAAGCCCCTCGTTCGAAAGTTCAGAGGAGCAGGAAGATAAAGGAGTTGGTGAGATTCCTATTGAGGGAATGGATAAAAAGGCGGCATTGCAGTGGATGATGCCACAGGCTTTGAACAAGGGAAAGAAATATAGTAAATATGTTAGAACTCAGACGATGGAGTTTGACTCTGATTCATCTGAGAGTGACGGTGGTTCGAATTTGAAAAAAAAGTCTACAGAAGAATCTTTCACCCCACCTCCAGAAGCTTCTCCTTTTATGGCTGCAATTTCTGTTATCACGTCTCCGTCCCCAACACAAGAATATTTGAAAAACCCTGCATCCAGGACAGACGCTATCATCCATGATAAGGTTTATCATCCTAACGAATTACCGCCGCCCCACTATACAGATAGACCGTTCATCAAGAAAGTTATCTATCCTAATGAATCAAACAATAGGTGTCAAGAGCGTATAGCAAGAGCTTGGCAGGAAACGATGCCCTGGAGAAAAGTCTTAGTCGACATTAGACCTGATTCGCACAATAATATCTGCGTAAGAAGAAGATTTACCAATTTGTTTGGTAATGTAGCGGTAAGCAACCTAGTTGAAACCCATTTTGGTGAAGAAGCATGCCGAAAATATACAGCGCTTAACTCAGAAATTCCAAGCCCTCCCTATTCCGCGGTTTGCACGGATAGCTAGTCTAGGCGAACCTTATATCGCCTGTGGGGTATGATAAGTGAGAGTACACACGTGGTGGCTGCCACTGTCGCCGAACTAAAGTTATCTTATTGCCATTAAATTCTCACCAAGCTACTTGAGCGTGATGTTCTTCGCTTCATCATAAGTGGCTACATTTTTTTGTTTAATCCAGGTGGTGAAAATTATCGAGGAAATTGATGACCTTAGTTTAAACTATATATCTTTTGCATTTTTTATTGGAGCCTTCATAATACTTGAAGATCTTAGCCACTGAGAAGCCGTTAATCAGGAGCATAAACAGAGTTGATAGCTTGCATCTCTCCGATGCATGCAAGTACATCCTAGTCAAAAAAAAGCCCTGTAGGGGGCTCGAACCCCTAACCTTGTGATTAAGAGTCACACGCGCTACCGATTGCGCCAACAAGGCTCTTTGCAAGTTATGAAAGACAAATTCTCACGTATCTCCATATTCCTTTCATGATGTCATTTCGTAAAATTTTAGAAATGCATCGCAGAAGTTCGGTCCAAGTACCATGTACTTTATCCTTAAAGTAGAAAGTTCGCCTATGTTGCTGCTGAACTAATCCATTTCCTAAGATGAACAGCCCTGTTCTGATCATTTACTCGTTTGATCTGAAACTGAATTAACTGCCTTGAGCATAAGTTTCAATTAATAGGATTTTTAGCGGGATCGGAACTTGGTGATTGTTTTGGATTATTTTGCCTAAAATGCGCTGTTTTGGACGGTGACTCGGCTCTGCGCCTTAACTCACGACACATAAAGCTTGAAAGACTCGTAAGTGACTCTAATGATCGCTTGGCGGTCTTGTACTCATAGGTTTCAGTGTAGTAATGGTAATGCAACCTGAATTAATGATACTACTTCAGCGCAATCACTCATATAGCTACAAAAATCAACTAGTGGAGATTTTACTAGCATTGAATCAGGTATATCAGAATGATATGTAGAATGGATGCTTTGAATGACGGGACTGACAAACAGGTTGTTGAAGGCGAACCAAATTTTCGCTAATTAAGCTTTTTTGCAAAGTTTTGTGTTACTTGAGCTTTCACCGAGAAAAACATAAATTTAAAATATTTAAAAAAAAATATATATGGACAGTCAAGAATGCTGCAAGTCTACTATCAAAAAGGATGACAATAATAAAATCTGAAGCGAGCCAAGAGACTGTGCCACGGCCAGCGATTGATGCCGAGTCTAAGGCCACCTCTTACAAACCTTCGAAGGATAGGTGCAGCAGTCCTAAAGGTGTTAGCGGCTTTTTAGATAGCCGCCCAGCTCTAGTCAATAAACCACTTAATGTCGCTAGCCCCAGCAAAGATAAAGAGTCAAATCTTAAGCGACAAAAGTTTGAGGAGTACTTGTTAACTCATACTAGAGGCTCAAGTTTACTTGCGAAACAAAACGAGTTTCAGGAGATTGGTCATTCAAGTGGTCTCAAAATAAAGTCGGAATTTGAATCGGTGAAGACAGATTCAAATGAGGCAATAGGCACTCCGCTAAAGAGACCCACGAAAGCAAGCTCAAGTAGTTTGGCACCCAACGCTGTTTCAGGTTCAAATGGGCCCAAAAAGAAAAAGCTTAAATCAGCTGAAAAGTTCAAGAAGATGGTAGGCTCTAGTGAAATTTTCGGTGGCTTGGATAAAACTAACCCATTGGAACCGGCCGAGCGAGTGAGCCTCGAGAAACCTGGCAAATATTCTCCCATAGTACTGCCTCTCTATGAGCCGCAAAACGCAACGGATTGGCACGATAAAGGTAAGGATGATCTTTTTCAGGATATAGAACAAGAAGCCGAGAAAGAATACTGCCAGACAACCTCGAACTTGTCTCTATCAGAATGGATTGTTAAAGGTCAAGGATTATTAAACTCTCAAACTACCCTAATTGGAGAATTGATCCAAAAGAGAATCGAATTAAGCAACAAATTTCGCGCTATTACAACCGTAATTAACGAAAGAGCGGAGGCTTTAAATATTCAAGGTCAAATATTGGATGAAAAGTTAAACAAAATAAGGAGTCTTGGCAAAGAAATTCTGAATATTATCTGAGGTGTGACGACTACCCTTCTACGAATACGAATTGCATCACCTTGGCTACCAACTACTGGCTAACAACGCACTATGTACAGTAATTGATGATATAAAATCATTGATTATGGTTTGTTTATTTTTAATGTGTTATTTAATTTAACTGTACACAGAAACAAATAGAGGAAATGAGCCCAAGTTGAACAAATATATGATTTCAAAATATATCAACAACTTTAAACTCTTCTTCTGAAACGTCTTTCTCTTTGAGCAGATACGCTGGTAACAGCTAATGGCAATTTCAAACCCAAGTTTTTAACTAAATCAGCGGTTTGGTTGTCAACGTTCAAAACACCCTTGGAGTGGGACAAGTCCAAAGCAGAAACTTCTGGAACATATTGGTCCTTTCTCTCTCTTTCTTCTTCTTGCAATTTGAAAGAGATACCTCTGACTGGACCCTTTTGAATTCTCTTCATCAAATGAGTAGTGTAACCAGCGATCTTGTTTCTCAATCTCTTGGATTGGATGGTGGCGATCTCATCACACAATCTCTTGTTGGTTTGGAAATCCAAAGTCAACTTTGGATAGTAACGTTCAATCAAAGCTTTGGAAGCACGCTTGACGGTCTTTGTTCTAACTCTACCCTGTTTAAAAATGATTATGGATCACTCTGTTAGTAAAAATTCTGTTGTGAGGTTTTAAGTAGTCATATTCAATCCGGATATTCACTAGAAATTAGAAAGGCTTCATGGGGTACGCAAATCAGCATGGCAGCTTGAGCGTGTGGAATGTTTCGATTCTTTAATATTTGGATGATTGCGTTCCTCCATGCCCTCCATGCTTCTCTATCTTCCAGTCCCCAGCCATTTCGTTTTGCTTAAAATATGACTCTCTGAACTACTAGGCATAATATAACGTACCATTTTGTATTGCTTGTCTCGAGGTTTCTAAGATATCAGCACGTTAAGCAAAAATTCAATTCTAATCAACCAAAAGCAGGTATTCTTCGAAAAAGCCTTAACCTTCAATCATCTGTGTGAAGCTAGCCGTCGCTCCCAAGCATAGGCATCAGGTTCATCCGCCTGCCACTGCAACACAGTAAACTTTGCCTGACCTACTCGCTGCCCAGCAGGTTGGCTTGCCCCCCTGGCGAGAGAAAACTTAGGGGGTTGGCGGAAGAGCGCCCAATGGTCTGCGTGCAACTGGGCAGACATCGCTCAATAGCGTCTGCGTGGGACTTCTGTTACTGCCTTGGTGAAAACAGGAACAGACAATCTAGGTACTAGCAACGAGCCGCTTCTGACTCTCCCGTGCCGGACATAGTTTTTCAATCCGCAGTTGAAAAACAGGTTTTTATTTTATTCTGGGTGTACGTGTTTTTGTCGTAGTACAAATGGTGTCCGGATTCTCAGACAGTCACAAACGCGTATGCCCAAAATATTTCGAATAAGCATTACAGGCTTTATCTATTGAAAAAATGGTCAAAAGAGAGGGATAACGAACGATAATTACTGCAGGAGAGAGGCCCTGGAATGTCAAATAAATTCCATTGTGATGTATGCTCGGCAGATTGTACTAACAGGGTGAGGATATCTTGTGCCAACTGTGCTGAGTATGATCTTTGTGTTCCCTGCTTCTCGTTGGGCTCTTACAATGGGAGTCATCGACCCTATCATGACTACAGGATCATAGAGACTAATTCGTATCCTGTCTTGTGTGAAGACTGGGGTGCAGATGAAGAATTGGCCTTGATCAAAGGAAGTCAGACCCTTGGTTTGGGTAATTGGCAAGATGTTGCTGATCATATAGGCAGTCGAGACAAAGAAGAAGTGGCGGATCATTATTTAACATACTACATCAACAGTCCACATTACCCTATTCCTGATATCACAAAAGACATACATGTTTCTCAAGAGGAGTTCCTCGAGGAAAGGAAAAGAAGAATCGAGAGATTCAGGGAAAAGCCATTGGAACCGTCAAGGAAGCCGATGGCATCGGTACCGAGCTGTCACGAAGTTCAGGGTTTCATGCCCGGTCGCTTAGAATTCGAAACCGAATTCGAAAATGAGGCAGAAGGGCCTGTGAAGGACATGGTTTTCGAACCAGACGATCAACCGTTAGACATTGAATTAAAACTGGCCATTTTGGATATTTACAACTCGAGACTAACCACAAGAGCTGAAAAAAAGAGAGTGCTGTTTGAAAACAATTTACTGGACTACAGGAGATTGCAAAGCGTCGACAAAAAACGGAACAAAGAGAGCAAAGACCTGTATAATAGACTCAAACCATTTGCTACGATAATGACTGCGCAAGATTTCGAAGAATTTAGTAAAGATATCCTTGAGGAACTGCGCTGCCGCTCAAGAATACATCAATTGCAAGAATGGAGGGCCAATGGCATACTAACTTTGGAGGCTGGTTTGAAATATGAACGAGACAAACAACTGAGAATAGCAGCTCTCGAAAGATTTGGATCATCTAACTACACGCAGATGAATGGATCGGACAGTAGGCATAGAGCAAGCTCTGCACATAGAACAAGCGCAGACTATTCACAGAACTACAATGAAAACACTGGTAGAAAAAAAATAATGACAATAAGTGATATACAGCATGGCTCTGACTTTGGTTTGCTGTCTCCAGACGAACAACAGTTGTGCATACAATTGAAGATTCTACCCAAACCCTACCTTGCAATTAAGGATTTGTTATTCAGGGAACTGCTGCGAAGTAATGGATTGTTAAAGAAGAAGTCTTGCCGAGATTTACTCAATATTGAACCTTTAAAGGCTAATAAAATTTATGAATTCTTTGAATCTCAGAATTGGATATAAAAAATACGTAAGTAGTGTATTAAAATTAATCTAGAGTTTTTTGGCGATCAACTCTAAGATATTGTAACTTTCATCAGTTTCCGGACTCATCTTTGACAAGTAATTTTCTCGTATGAATTCGGTGTATTTTTCCTTAATTTTCTTTCCTGAGCTTTCATCCAACCTACTCTTATATGCAAAATACTTGTTCACTGAAAGCTGTAGTTTTTCGACGTCTAAACTTTCTCGCGACATGTACCTTATGTTTAGAGTAATGTCCAAGAAAATAATGTCGATATGGAGCTGGGGGATGTCATTCTGAAGTTGAATGCCCTCATGCTCATTTTTCCAGTATTCAAGAACGTGATTGATCAGGTAATCTCTTTGCAGATCCTCAAATTCATCAAACAACGAAATGAGCTCCATCGATTTCTCAAACAATGTTCTAGTAGTATCCAACCTTAGCTCCTTGAGCGTTTTTGGATCTGACACATCGTAGTAGCCCTTGTGTCTATTCATGTAATGCTGGCTGAGTGTCTTGATTGCAACATCAAATATTGCTAAAGCTATATCACCACGCAACGCCGGGTTTGTTTGATCGTTGCCGAGCATATTCATGTCTGCTTCAGGCAATTCGTTCAATTTATCTTTCATTACATTGCCCGTGGATGGCGCCGTTAGCTTGCTGTCTCCTTCCTCATTCGCACCCTTTTGATTATCATGAGATTCTGCTTCTTTAAGCATGTCCAACTCCTGTTCTCTTTCGCTGATAAGCCCCATAACTTTTCTTCTATTGATAAGTTTTGTTATAAAATTCAATTCAAATTTGATATATTCGTACCATAGTTTGAAAACCTCTGGGTTGAACCTCAGCGCATTTTGGAATACCATTCTACAACTCTTGAAGTTTGCGTGCACTTCATATTCATACTTAGCGCAACTAATCCAGACTTCTGGGTTGCTTGGATGCAACCTAATCAATTCGTTGTAAACTTTGTGGATCTTTTTATAGGAAGTTTGATTACCTCTCGTTTTAAGATAGTTCAGATACTTTGCCCAGAATTTCAGTTCGCTTGGAAATTTATTACAGCCTCTTTGATAAATGAAAGCAATCCTCTGTTGAATCGACCAATCTGATATAGTGTTTTTCTTTGAGCTTTGTAAAATCCTCTTCACACGCTTCTGACGAAGTTTCTCCACGCTGGTTTCATAATTGATATATTTGATATAATCCTGAATAGATGAACCTCTGGAATTCAAGCGATGTTCAAAATCTGTTCGTTTCTTCATTATTAGTGACACTTCACTTTTGCTGAATAATCCAAGCTCAACCAAATCGTCAACCTCAGGAATACATTGCTCCAGATAGTACCTAGTTTTTGAGGACATACTAAGAAGTTCTTTGATGCCTTGGAGAAACGGTGAGCTTATATGTATATTCTATATTAGAGGTAAAGAGATGCGATGAGCTTATACTTCTTTAAAATTTTCAAAACTCCAGTTACCCGTTTCCTGAATACCCAAAATTTTCTTGAAAATAAATTAAGCGGCAATATCATGTAGATATCATGATAGGTACAGAGAGAACCATAAGAGGCTGGATTTCCCGGACTTGACTGTGGAGAACAACTACTGCTATCATGTTTTCCAAAAGCCGATTTTTAAGAGTATGTATTACAAGAGACTCAAATCTGTTAACCCTCGCGATCAATCGAAAGTTAAATCAGTTGACTAACAAAAATATATCATATAGCTCGTTCAGACAGTTCGTTACCAATCCACTAAAAACATGAAAGAAAGGCCACTTCCCAACGCTGCTTTGCCTCCTCGTTATACCTTGGCTACAGTTCGCTCATTCCCTTCACTAGAACCAATGACATTTGCGCCAGTTCCCACATGCGTGTTGGCTGCACCATTGAGAAGAGATATACTTTGGAAAGCAGTGGTGTACGAAAATGATAACAAACGTGTCGGATCATCTAATCCACCTGGAAGAAGTGAAAACGGTTATTCGAGACGTAAATTATTGCCTCAGAAAGGTAGCGGAAGAGCAAGAGCTGGTGACGCAAACTCGCCAACCAGACACAACGGTGCTAGAGCTTTGGCAAGAAATGCTCCAAACGATTACACGACGGCTTTGCCATATAAAATTTATTCTCAAGCGATCTTGAATGCTTTAAGTCACCAACATAGAAGCGGCAATCTTTTTGTCATCGGCGGGTCAAATGGCTTGACTGAAACGAAGGAATTGGATCTGAACGAACTAGAAATAGTATCAGAGGATGGTGATTTGGTCTTCGCAAGATTTTTAAAAGAGTACAATTTGGAAAAAAAGAGATTATTGTTTGTCACAAGTGATTTGAGGGAAGGACTAATGAAGAATACGGAAAAATACAAAGACACCGTTGATATCGTCCAACAAGAATTCGTCGATGTCAATGATCTACTAAAGGCGCAAAAGATCTACATCGAGCTAGAGTCGCTAGAGTTCTTGGCCGTTACACATTCCCCTCAATAGGAACTTCAAAATTCATCTGTATATAATTCTCCCATGTATTTAATTCTCAATATTTGAAAATTTCCGATCATCCAGCTGTGTCTAATTACCCGCTACCACTAATATGTCTCTTTAGTATTGCCGTTGTTGTACAAGTGAGTGTTTGGTCATGTAGTGGACATAAGACCATAATGTGGGGCGAAATGACCTTTTCTCTGCAAAGGAATGGCCATGCACTTGCAACTATTTTCAATTCACGCCAGCCTTCGATACAATCGATAAAAAACGAGAATTGGACATTGGCAAAGTACATCAACCGATGGTCTTGAAATCAGCGTCCGTGACTCTTAATGTTGCCAAACCCTATTCATCCCTGCAGTATTTGCAATTTGTAATATTCTTATGCTTTTTTCACGAGATATAGAGGACTGTTCCGAATGTGTTACATCCGTGCCTTTTTATAACATCCTGACATCCAGGGTACTTTGAACTCTATCGCTGTGGCCGCGCGCATGCCGAGGAGCTCTATTTTTGCACGCTGAACGCGGCAACGTCGCCGGGCAGGATCATCTCGGAATAGGGATAGGTCTGACACTGTTCGCTTCTAAGCCCCAGGCCAACGATAGGAGGACGCGGAAACCTGCTCCGCCTAGGCGCAGAGTCCCAGTATCCAACCTCGGGAGTGGGACGTAGACCTCTTCCCATGATCCCCGCCGGGTAGGGTGGCTAGGCCCACTGAGTGTTCTCATTGCTAGCTATGGAGATTCCACCGACAACACGACCGCACAGACAGGTTGGAATATTGCAGTACCGTGGTATTTTGCAAAAACGTTGAAGAGTATCACGAACTTAAAAATATTAGGTGTGATTATTCAGTATCATTTTGAATACAGACGTATAATAAAAACGGGTAAAGATGTCTCTAGTTGTTCAAGAACAAGGTTCCTTCCAACACATTTTACGGTATGTTTAATAACATTATGGATTGAAAATAGTGGGCGATGTTGATGATCAAAAACAGTGAGGTTTGGAAACCAATCCCAAGCAAACGTAGGAGATGTATTTTTAAAAAGAAGAAATATAGTAGAAGAATCATATACTCGACCTCTGAGGGCCTGCTAAAAGATATATCAATGGTGTTTTTAGCGGTGAGAGCGATAAGAAGTGGACATGCGGAAAAATCTGAGTGCGGAATTTAACAACGGATCACGCTGAATCATCTGGACTCGCCGTCAACTTTAGGAGCAAGTTTACTAACAAATAATTTTCACTTTCTAAACAGTTTGTTGAACACCAACGTCGATGGTAACATCAAGGTCGTTTACGCCTTGACCACCATTAAGGGTGTTGGTCGTCGTTACGCCAACTTGGTTTGTAAGAAGGCTGATGTCGATTTACACAAGAGAGCTGGTGAATTGACCCAAGAAGAATTGGAAAGAATTGTTCAAATCATGCAAAACCCAACCCAATACAAGATCCCAGCTTGGTTCTTGAACCGTCAAAGAGATGTCAACGACGGTAAGGACTACCACACCTTAGCCAATGGTGTTGAGTCCAAATTGAGAGATGACTTGGAAAGATTAAAGAAGATCAGAGCTCACCGTGGTGTCAGACATTTCTGGGGTTTACGTGTTAGAGGTCAACACACCAAAACTACTGGTAGAAGAAGAACTTAAACAAAATTGTAATAATTTTACTTGTATTTTTATATCAGTTTTAATTCTAGTCTTCTTTTTTAATTGTATATCAATTAGTAAGTTCATTTATGCATAAATAATTGCAAAAAGAAACCACAAATATTAAGAAGGAATGTTGATTCAATATAAATCTTTGAAGTCCACACCGATTAGCTTTATTATCTTGCATTTATGCTAAGGTTAAAAAACTAGCAATCGGAGTACTTTTTAGCAAATCAGATAAATTCAATTACGAACCATATATAGATATATTGCTATGAAACCAAAATGACAAAATTCATTAATATTATTACAACTTCGTTTAAGTTAATGAACGAATATTTTGGCTAATGCACTAAAGTGTTCGTACTCAGTTCTCTGAGTGGGATTTTTTTATGCTCCAGCCTTGACTTAGAGCTTGAGCGGCTTCTGTTGCGAAACGGACTTGCGATGTCGGATGTGCCATTTATTAATCTATTGACTCTGGTATTTGGCGAAGTTTTTATTGGTGTTAAAAGCTTTTTGTCGGAAGTTAAATGGAAGGTTAAGGCTTGGCCTCTCTTTGATGGCGGAGTTGCTCTTGTTGGGGTGGTATTGCCAGTGTCAGATTTTGTCGGTGATATTCTTTCCTCGGGCAGCACGATTGATAAATCATTTGAAAATGGGCGTTGAGTTTCTGGAGTTTGCATAATCTTATTAGCCAATGGTGTCGTAACTTTAATATTATTCTCGGAGTCAGCTTCAATTGGCTCACCAACAGCAACCGTCGCTAAAAGTTTATTGGCAGGAATCCTCTGTTTTTTTGAAGATTGTCTCTTATTTTGGAACCAAATTTGTATGGCTTTAACAGACATGTTGCATCTATCGGCGAGCTCTTGTCTCTTGTGCTTATCAGGAGCAGGACACAAATCGAATTCAGCCTGCAGAATATTTAGCTCCTGGGTTGAAGTTCTCCTTCTTTTGCGACGTGCCAGGGGAGCATTGTCTATTTTGGGTTCTTTCTTAGGGAAAGTTTCCTGCGAGTGGGTTATGAATGCAAATGCTCGTTTCTTGTCATTCGTTGAAGGCGTTATTATAGCCCTTGCTGCAGACAGAGGCGTCAAAACGTCTGATCTTCTGCTCGCACTTGAGGCCGTTTTCGTCTTGGGTAGCGGCGTCGAAGGCGATATCTTGATTTCTGTGTCCACCAATGCAGCCACCGCGGTATGCCTCAGAGCACTGTCCACGGATCTTGGTCTAGGCATACTAGTATGCAATGGCGGTAGCCTGATCACGCCTTGATTGTCGCTATGGAATCGCGATTTCATAGAATCCAACAGAGGGGAGCATGGTCCAGCAGACCTTCTGTCGCCAAGAAGGATTGCTTGTAATGATGGTAAGAATGGTCTTTCGCTAGTCGTCATATTTAAAATATTCCAAATCTACAGAGTTTTGTTCACTTTCCAAAATAATAACGGTTACCAGAGGATTCCCTTCCATGGGAATATACATACGTAGTCGTTTATATATAATGCTCTGCCAGACCTATTTTGTTTATACCTCAAGAAACAAGTTCTAATAATGATGCGGTATCTTAATTGAGAAGGGAGATTGAAAGAAAGTCGCGTCTCCTACTTATTGATATGCGTAGTCTTAGCAATTTCACCGCTTAGCGAGTCATCTCTGCTTTAAGCGCGCAAGCTCCTTTCCTAAATAAGCCAACAGGAAAATAGGTTTCGTGTCCGCAATTACCTTAAATGGCGATGAGATTGTACGCATGGCGTTTTCGAGCCCAATAACATTCCTAATTAGGCCTTTTGTTTTCATTCCGCGAAACTAGCTTTTCTAAAAAAAAATTAAGCTTCTGGAAACGTCGCGTTTTAAAGCGCCAGAGATCACCAAGAAATTTACCCTTGGAGAATGCTACTGCGGCCAGGGGGGATTCTGAATGCAAGAGGAAGTGAAGGGACTCGACCACGAGCGGGAAAAGTGAAACGGCATAGCAGAGGTCATGTGACAGGGTTTAGATCTGTTTCACAAATCTGGCTCTGACGTACTTCGTGATCTCTAGTGTTCTCGAGATCTCCCGCAGGATTTACTCCTTCCCTAGTGATAAGGCACGTGCTGCAAAAACATCCCTTTTTCCATTTCGCCTTTCCATACGTCTACCGGTCTACCTGAAAAATACTCACCTTCTGGAGTTTCGTTGGTTGTTGGTGAGTATCCCCGGCAGCGTTTGGAAGACTTGTGGAGGTATTGGAACTTAGGTGTATGCATATTGGAGATACGGCGTGATACTGCAGCTGAAATCTTTGTTTTTGTGAGTGCAATAAGGAAGAAATGGTAATAAAGGCCTCGATAAAGGAGCCCCTCATTGAAACTTCAGATAAATGGAAACACCCAAGAAGCTACCGGCGGTGCATTGCAACAATTTTCGTGGGAATTCTTGTCTCCCTGTACTACGTCTTTAGAGGAATTTTTCTAGCTAGTTCAGATGTAGCAGTGTTCGAAGTGACTTCATCAAGTGGTGACACTTACTCGAGTAGTGAGCAGGATAAACTATTGAGTTTGGGGTTGACACCACGCGAGCCTGTGATCATTCGTGATTCTCAGAGCGGCAGTGAGAGAAAACTGCATGGGAGGTTTTTGCATATCACCGATATTCATCCCGACGAGCATTACAGGGAGGGATCTTCCATTGGGAAGCAGTGTCACAGAGACACCCCTGACGATAAGAAGGATCGGGCGCCGCGGTTTGGAAAAGCGTGTGCGGGTTGTGATGGGCCCGTGGATTTGATGGACTATACATTGAAGTGGATTAAGGAAAATTTGAGAGACGAAGTCGATTTTGTTATATGGACAGGTGACAACATACGTCACGATAATGACCGTCAAATTCCAAGAACGGAGTTTGAAATTTTGGAGATGAACGAGGTGCTGTCGGAAAAAATGTATGCATTGTTTTCTAACCATGAAAGTAGCAATCCAAGGGATTTCGACGCAATCGTAGTGCCCAGTCTGGGCAACAATGATGTTTTCCCACATAACATGTTTGCCATGGGCCCAACGCTACAAACAAGAGAGTATTACAGAATTTGGAATAGCTTCGTTCCGCAAGAGCAGCAAAGAATCTTTGATAGATCTGCAAGTTTTGTTACAGAAGTTATTCCCGGAAAGCTGGCCGTTATTTCAATCAATACACTTTTCTTATTCAAATCGAATCCATTGGTCGATAATTGTGACTCGAAGAAGCAGCCTGGCTACCAGCTCCTGGTATGGTTCGGTAATGTTTTGCAAGAATTAAGAGACCGGGGCTTGAAAGTTTGGTTATCGGGCCACGTTCCTCCAATCCCAAAAAACTACGCGGACTCCTGCTATGATAAATTCACTCTGTGGGCTTATGAATACAGGGATATCATCATTGGGAGTATGTATGGTCACATGAACATGGACCATTTCATCCCTGCAGATGGTAAAAAGTCGCGGAAGATTATTAATGGCAGACAGAAGTTGCTCGCTACTTCTCAGGGGGGAGAAATAAGTGACAATGATGCAGAAGATGATGATGACGAGGACTTGCTTTTAGAGCACGCTGTTTGCGCTAGTGAAACTCATCTGATGGGTGCCAAGCCAGTTCAAAAGGAGTCTTATATGAACACGGTTAAAGATTACTATTATCAAAAGGTCTACGACAAGTTAAAAGATCAAGATGTCGCTCAAACTGAGTCAAAGAAGAAAAGTTCGAAAGAGGGGAAACAGAAGAAGAAGAATAAAAAATCGAAATCCATGGAAGCCCTCTGCGAGCGGTACTCCATAGTCAACATTGCAGGCTCTGTTATACCAACATTCAACCCAAGTTTCCGGGTATGGGAGTATAATTTGACAGGCATTGAAAACGATAAAAACATACTACGGGCGAAGTCTTGGGACAAGTTCTACGAAAACTTGGAAGAGATAATGGAAAAAAATAGTGCCAATGACGAAGAGTATCATCGCGATTCGGAAGACGACATTGGAGGAAAAGGGAAAGAAGACAAAACAATACCTAAAAAAATGCCATCCAATTTACCATTGGGACCTGGTCACGTTGCTCAGCTTTTCACACCAACAAAGTATATTCAATACTATGCTGATCTAAAGCAGATAGACAAAGATTACAAGTCAATGATGAAGGACGGCAAAAACTCTTCCGAGGCAGCTGAAGCTGCATTCAAATATCAAGTTGAATATACCTCAGAAGATGGACCTTATCCATTCAAGAGTCTTTTAGTGAAAGATTACATTTTACTAGCGTCAAAATTGGCAATTGATAAAAAGCTTTGGAAGAAATTTCTGGAAAGAGCATTCATGTCCAGTGGCTATAAAGATTAATCATAATATCGCGTATCTTATATTATAGTAGGATATAATAATAATAATTCTATTTACGATTTACCCTCAAGGAGTAGAGCTTAGTTAGCAGAGGAAAAGTACTCCTTTGAGTCGGACACGGTAGGCTTGATGGTAGCAGCACCTGGTGTCCAGTTACATGGCAAAACAGTACCGTTCTTGTCAGTCCATTGGAAGGCTTCGACCAATCTCAAAGCTTCTTCGACATTTCTACCGACTGGCAAATCGTTAATGGTAATGTGTCTGACAATTCCCTTTGGATCGATGATGAAAAGACCTCTCAAAGCGATACCCTCTTCTTCAATCAAGACACCATAGTCTCTGGATAGAGAATGGTTGGTGTCGGCAACCAATGGGATGTCAACAGAGCCTAGACCACCATCTTTTCTGGCAACATTGGTCCAAGCCAGTAAAGAGTATTCGGAGTCAGTTGAAGCAAATAGAACTTCAGCACCAATACCAGTGAATCTCTTAGCAGCCTCAGAGAAAGCAATGATTTCAGTTGGACAGACGAAGGTGAAAGCCAATGGAATGAATGCCAAGACGACGTACTTACCCTTGTATTTGTCTAAGGAAACTTCATCAAAGACACCGTCAATGACAGCAGTTTTCTTGAAAGTTGGAGCAGGTTTTTGAACTTGAGCGACCATTTTTGTGTTAATTGTGATATGTATCCCTTGAGGTGGCAATTGAGATGACTTTTTTAGAGTTCCTTCTACGATCAGTTGGCAACCCTTTTTATACTTTTCTCCTTAGTTACCCTGAAGGCTCTGTGATTTGTAATTTTGATGAGAGGCCGGAGTCTCGAACTTCCTCATGCCAAACAGCATCTTATAAAGCCATGCAATTACCCGAACATTTTTAACATCCAGCCACAGTCTATCTTATTAATTGATTTCAGATAAGGGTAATCGCAGGAAAATTGTAATTTGTACATTGCATCTACCCTTTGGGTATTTGATGGAGACTTGAGTGTGGATCTCAAGACAGTGCAAATTTGGGCTTCTTGAAGGCATCAAGCAATGCGAGTCATAGTGTTCGTTATTATAAAAGTATGTCATCATATTTTATATAGTTTATGCCAAATAGGGGGTGATCATAACATAGCTAACAATGGTCATTCTAAATATGATTTTCATCTTGGAGTTGGTTTCCGTGTTGAGTGTCATCATGTAATTCAAGGCCTGTTGAAACAGGGGAGTGCCCTTCATGCTCCGGGATCAGATCGATGTGACGTTCTGAGGGCGGCTGTTCATTCTTATCTTCTTCTCTAGAGCTACGTTCTTGAGCCCTTGCACGCTCTTCTAAAATGGCATCTACTTTAGTCTTCACAGGGGGGATAATAATCAGGAAGAAAAGTATGAGGTTCTTTACAATTGATACCAACAAGGTATCTTGTCTTGGGTCGGGAACAACATGCTCCAAAACGATGATTGCCACTTGTGATTGTCTAAACTGGTCAATTCTGTCACTGCACCGGTGCAAAAAACGCGTGTACCACACCTGTTGTCTTGGGTCTGCTTTTCTAGACATGTCTCTCTTGGCCAGTAACAAAAGCTGTCTCATCGAGTTTTGGTATGACTCAGGCATTGTTTCTCTTGTAGTTTCATACAAGTCCAAGCAGCTAATGAGGAAATCGTCAACAGGCTCTTTGGGAAGAGTATCGTTAGAAACATTTTCCAGTAAAGATTTCAGTGCTATTGGACCATTTTCTTCATTAACATCATCAAGATGATAGCTTTCGTAAAGCTGAACCCTGAGATCACGTAACGTTGATGACATCAAAATGTCAATCACAGAATTACTGGATTCACAGTCCTTGAAGAACTGTTGGGAGAGTGATTTGGAACAAATATACTCTTTGATTTCATGGTAAGCCTCCTCGCCGATTTCGCCTAAACTGAAGTATTCGGACCAAATATCCCAAATTTCTCTGGTGCTCCACACAGTCCTAGCTAAAAAGAGCACTGCCACCAAAGTGGTATATTTCCAGGGAAGAATGGTTGATAATTCCAATACAAAAAAGAACGGGAGAATAGAATTATTTGCAATGAGATATAGCGTTCTTAAAATCAGAAGGAGAACAGGGAATATGTGTGTGAAGAACCATCTCTGATCTGTTTGTTGGCCATTTTGCGGAGCAAATGGGGCTTGATTTGTCACTCCAAATTGAAAACCGACTGTTTCTGTAAAGTTGACTGAGTTTTTCATTATTTTCATCTCTAGTGTAGATTCTAACCTGGCAATTAAATTGGACGATAGCTTAATTGTCCCATTTTCGATGATATAGTCCAGCGACGATAACGAGATTTGCGAATCACCTAGCTCCATTATAATACTGGCTGGTTCTAATTTATGAGCGGGGATAAACACTTCGTCCTCACCGTCTACCAAGCATTTAAAATAAGGCTCTTTACCCACCTCAAATGGCAAACCTGATTCAGTAAGAAACTCGCATTTGGAGTTTCCTACCTCCATTAGCGATGATTGAATTTCAGGGGGGGACATCGGATTAGATGTAGCCCTGGATTGCGATGAGAACGAAGGCAGCATTGATTGCGATTCCAGATTCCTTAGTGGTGAAAATTCGAACCTGCCGGGACTGTTAAACAAGTCACTCCAAAAGCCGGGACCAGGCTCATTATACTCCTGGTTGATATGAACATGAATCTTTGCCCCATCAGTTCCGTTAATGTACTCCATGATCCTGGAAGTTTGCCCGGCAAAGTCCAACTCATGAACCAACTGACCTTTATAGATCAGTTTGATATCACTAGTTGATAATCTTAGTGAATGTGTATATACAGAGCAAATAAACTCTTTCACATCTTCTACAGTTGTTTCGACAGTAACAGACATTTTATTCATCGACAGAGTTGAATCAGATATGAATTCAATGCTGATAGAGTCATCGTCTTCTTCGGCCGCAGATTGACCGTGTTTTACCTTGAACATTACTGTAAAATAGCTGTTCTTTTGCGGTGAAAAATCAAATCCAAGGATCTTCGAAAGGGTAAGATCATCATACAGTTCAGCATTAGGATCGTTAAGATAGATCGGTGTTTGCTCTCCTTTGACTATGAAGCCTATGATATCAGCGTTCGTATGGCTCTCTTTAACGTGGCACAAATTTTTGCTGTTCCCCTGTGTTTCATAATCAGATAAAAGCTTCAACGCCATTTTTTTGAGGTTTGCCATTGTGATTCCCAAAGGAATGTTTAATTCCATTCGAGACATTACCTTTTCGACAGATAAGGCATTTATGTTAAGTAGTAAATTGGTTGTCGTAAACTGATCATCATTATAAAACTCTAAATTCCCCCTCTCCTCACAAGGTGTTCTTTTTTTTTCAAACTGCAACCTGATGAGCGAATTCTGAGAATTAGGTTCTACTTCCTGCAGGTACGCATCAAGTCGCAGTTCATTCAAAGATCTATAATAGAGGCAATAATCAGATATATCTCCCAAACTGGCTTCATCTTCGACTCCGTGGGACTGCTCCCCCTCATCGAACTTCACCCCATTATTTCTTACTGCCCGCAATTCTACATATACCTGTGAATGTACATACTGTAATAGTCTCCCTACCGTGGCCTTTGGATGTGCATTAACGAAGATATTGGTGCGAAGCAGCTTTTTGTCAGACGACCAGAGTATGAATTTTAGTGGCGTCAAAGCCAGACATTCCATCATATTTTCCTTTTCGTAAACCATTTCTGAAGGGGAGGAGGCAGGAACAGTTCACAAGGATCGTGCACTGTTCTTTTATATATGGGAGCTTTTAAGTTGGGGAACCCTGTTTAATTATCGCGAAGCTAAAGCCACCGAGTAACCCGATAGCCCAATCGTTTGATGTGATGGACATTCCTAGTAATAGAGGATTATAAATATAGATGGGCATATATAGGTCGCTTTGAGGATACGCAAGTTACATAGATGTCATGGCCACATGCGGCTGGTACTTGATTATCTTGGCCGATTTTACGTGCCAGGTTTGGATGTTTGCCTTATATTTACAGATATCTCGGGGAAGGAACCTTTGCTGAACCTCAATACTAATCTGTCTTCCCTCTGATTTGAAATTCCAATTCTTTCAACTCTTTTTGCAATCTGGCTATCGCTTCTTCATCATCTTGAGTCTTAAGTCTTGCCATCTCGGCCCTTTTCCTTCTATACTGGGTTTCTTGATCTCTCCTTTCAAGCTCCTTGATCCATAGTTGTTCTCTCATCTTGGCCTTTTCTCTCATTTGATCCTCCTTGGCCTTCTTTTCCTGGATGGACGTGCCATATATGTATGATCCGGCAACCAGAGCAACCAAGGTAGCAGCTTGGAATCCAACACGCCATCTGAAATAGATTTGCGCTTTGGCTTTGTTACCACTCCTGACATTCTTGATAGCAAGAACGACTGCAGCTGTGGTCAATAAGCAGCCTATTGGGACAAGAGGTTGCTTTTTACAATGATAAACAATCCTTTCGCCGAAGGGCATTTCTTCCAACTCAGCTTCTCTGAGATCAAAACTAGAGGGCATACGCGACATAATGAGTTTTTTGGTTAGTGTGGGTTTGCTTTAGAACGGTATGTGGAGCGAGTTATGTAATTGCATCTAAGTTAACTACACCTTAGCAACTGTCCTTAAAATACGATAAAATGTATTATATCATTTCGCTCGGTCAAGTGGCATCTTGCAGAAAATGAATAACGGCTGTAAGATAATTTGACCAAAACCGGCGCACACAACGAGGTGACAATTACGTTAACGAGAATCTGCCCTTGGCGAGTCAGACATTGGTATCCTGTCTCTGAGAGGCAAAAGGAGTCCTAAGGATCGCTGCCTCTGGCTCCATTGCATTGCATTCTCAGTTTCCTCTTTCAAACCGAACTTTAAGCAATCAGACCCTCTGGTACGTGCCATAAACCACAAGGGCCTCTTTTGACGCACTTAAATAACAGGACATTCTGTTGAACACATTATGGAGAAGGGCTCTTCTCGACGATTTCTCTGTCGTGTCTCCTGTTGCGATGCCCTTGTCTCTTTCGATCAAAATACAGCAAGAGGTATGAAATACTGCATATGCCAAAAGCTTCCAAGCTCCCTATACTTTTAATTTTCTGAGCTTTGAGAGGGAGAAAGAAAGAAATCCACGCATTGTTGGTCGTGTGGCAGAACGCCCGGGGCGTGTTGTATATTTGAGCATTATAGTACAAGAGCACAGCCTGTGGCGTTGATGCAAAATGAAGTACTACCCACCCTCTCACTAGAAATGGCATGTGCTACTCCTTTATTGGAAATATTACGTCGCATATAACTCCCAGCTGTATATCTGCGATTATTGTCGATATCTCCCGGGTGTAATGAACTTCAGATCTCCACTTTGTCTATGAGGATAGAGGTGCAGCCACCCGCCAAAGAAATTCGCAAACTTGCTCACCTTTAAGCTGCATACAAGTCCCGAAACTTCTGTTCACTTTTGAATCGTTTCATTTGAGCATCGGTTACTATATCCAAGCAAGCTTCTCGCACCTGATAATTGATGCAACTCCCGATTCACCGGTAGTATAGCTTCACTTTTGTTTATATTGCATAGCAAACTCGCTGCGAAGCCATCAAACAGCTTGCCCCTTAAGCGCAATAGGTGAAAGCTTTCGTGACCCAAATGAAGATAAAGTGTTCCAAGATTAAGACTTAGGCATATATAGAGTCGTACAAACGGTTTGAACTAATTTTCAGCGAATATGAATTCCTTCAATTGTCCATAAGCCTTATCCAAATCGTCGTTGACAAGAATTTGGTCATGTGCTCCGGTTTGAGCATACTCCATCTCAGCCTTTGCCGCGGCTAATCTCTTAGCAATAGACTCTTCCGTTTCGGTGCCCCTCCCTCTTAATCTCATCTCCAGGTTCTCCATGGAGGGTGGTGCAATGAATAGAAATCTGGCGTTTAAATCTGTCTCGAACTTGACAGCCTTCATACCTTGCATATCAATGTCCAATAAACAGATTTTGCCCGCTTCTGAGACCTTCTTGACGGATTTTACGGTGGTTCCGTAGTAGTTCCCCGAGAATTGCGCCCATTCAACAAACTCTTTATGGGCAATCATGTCTTTAAATTTCTCAACAGTGACAAAGTCATAGTCTTTCCCATCGACCTCACCGGGCCTTGGCGATCTTGTTGTAGAAGAAACGCTGAATCCAAACTTGTCTGGGAACTCAGCAAAAAGCTTCTTTAAAAGAGTCGACTTACCGGAACCACTGGGGCCTGAAAGAACAATTGGACGTGACATTTTTAAAAGGCTAGAGCAGTTACGCAAAACAGAAGAATTTGCCCGAAGAATGGTGGCGATTAATCAAAACGAAGGACAGCGGAAACTTAAGCTCAACGTCTCTTACAAAAAGATACGCCTCTTGTCCATATAACAGATGCGCTCGTCGCCATCTTCAATATGCACCGTCCTGAACGGAAACGCGAAACTAAAAAATTTTCAGCATCACGTGGGAGGGCATGCAAAGATGTACGACACAA
This sequence comes from Zygotorulaspora florentina, assembly GCA_003671575.3. Taxonomy (NCBI): domain Eukaryota; kingdom Fungi; phylum Ascomycota; class Saccharomycetes; order Saccharomycetales; family Saccharomycetaceae; genus Zygotorulaspora; species Zygotorulaspora florentina. The sequence goes on along the minus strand of PPJY03000013.1, from coordinate 120,336 downwards.
GGTTAATTAATCCAAGAGCAGTACTCTGCATACAGATTTCCTGCAGAAGGTCCACTACTTCCCCTTCCGGACGAACCTGGTCGAGTCTGACTGCTTAACAGGTACCGCACTTGCCTCTTTTTGCATTTTCTTTCCTCTCTACAAAACACCGGTAGTACAGCAGTACTGTATCGTAGAGGTTACTTAAGTTCAGTTGGGCTAGCTTGAATGTAATTAAGGAGCCACAATCCAGTTGATCTGCACTTTATGCTACTTTGGCAACGCCTGCTTAATTGTGTCTTTGTACGGAGGGTGCCGTATATCGCTCTGTAAGCGTTTCGAGGGAAAGGAATCCGCTTAGTCCCTTAATGAAAGGTAACGAGCTGTCGCCAAGGCAATGAATAAAAGGGCTTGGCCGAATTTTTTACCAATTGTTGTAGAAATTTCGGTACATGGATGAGCAATGTATTCAAGGTTCCTACTGAGTTTATTCTTTAAGCTGGTATGGTCTGTCGCTAAGGTCACAACAGGTGCCAATGACGACGATGATGAGTTTTTGCCTATTTCGGGAGATCCTGGCAAGGATGATCCGCTTAGTGGAGATGGCGGTGATGATGTGGATCCTGCCTCTGAGGAAATGTTTTCGTCCTGGGCCTTGTGCATTTTACTGTTTTTATTGATATCAGCGCTCTGGTCGAGTTATTATCTTTCACAGAAGCGTATCAGGGCGGTTCACGAGACTGTTCTATCGATTTTCTATGGGATGGTAGTTGGGTTGATTATTAGGATGTCACCAGGACACTACATTCAGGATGCAGTAACCTTCAATTCCTCGTACTTTTTCAATTTTTTGTTACCTCCCATTATTTTGAATTCAGGCTATGAATTAAATCAAGTGAATTTCTTCAATAACATGTTGTCAATCTTAACATTCGCCATTCCGGGAACATTCATATCTGCAGTGGTGCTGGGTATAATCATTTTCATATGGACCTCGTTGGGGCTCGAAAGCGTGAATATCTCCTTTTTGGATGCGTTATCTGTGGGGGCCACTTTATCCGCTACAGATCCGGTCACAATCTTGTCCATTTTCAATGCATACCAGGTGGATCCAAAGCTGTACACAATAATTTTTGGTGAGTCTTTACTTAACGACGCTATTTCTATTGTCATGTTTGAGACGTGTCAAAAATTGCATGGTTCGCCCGCTAGATTTTCTTCTCTGTTCGAGGGTGTTGGACTTTTCCTCATGACATTTATGGTCTCTCTTTTGATAGGATTGTTCATAGGTATACTGGTCGCTCTGATTCTGAAACATACCCATATAAGAAGATACCCGCAAATCGAGAGCTGTATTGTGTTGTTGATCGCATATGAGTCTTATTTCTTCTCCAATGGTTGCCATATGTCCGGTATCGTCTCTTTACTGTTCTGTGGTATCACTTTGAAACATTATGCCTATTACAATATGTCGAGAAGGACTCAAATTACCATTAAATTTATCTTTCAATTGCTAGCAAGGTTATCAGAAAATTTCATTTTCATATACTTGGGACTGGAACTTTTCACCCAGGTTGAACTGGTTTATAAGCCAGTGCTGATTATAATTACGGCAGCCTCTATCTGTGTAGCGCGTTGGTGTTCTGTGTTTCCATTATCGAGATTAATCAATTGGATTTACAGAGTTAAAACAGTAAGATCGATCAGAAATTCTAGCACTAGTTCCATCTCTATTCCTGATGAGATTCCCTACAACTATCAAGTCATGACTTTTTGGGCCGGGTTAAGAGGAGCTGTCGGTGTTGCGTTGGCGATGGGGCTGCAGGGAGAATTCAAATTTACTTTACTGGCTACTGTCCTTGTTGTAGTGGTTTTGACAGTTATTATTTTTGGGGGTACTACTGCTGGTATGTTGGAGGTTTTGAATATTAGGACTGGTTGCTTTGATGAAAATGACATCAGTGATGACGAGTTCGACATTGAAGCACCGAGAGCCTCGCCGTTGGCAACTGGGCCCATTGGAAATGTAATACAGCCATATTCAGATGTCAATTCCCAGGAGGATCCGTCCACTTTAGCTCCTACTGGAAGTGATACCAATCTGATGTCTGATATTCCTCCTTTGGAGAATGATAATGTTCTAGGTAGTTCCCTGGAAACTGATCCCTCGAGGTCATCACTAGACAAACAAGGGCTAAGAGATGCTTTTGGAAACATATTCAACTCTGATTCCCAGTGGTTTCATAATTTTGATGAACAAGTTCTAAAACCTGTATTTTTAGACAGTAGCACCCAATCTACAAGAGAAAGCGGTAGGAATTCTCCTTCTACTGGACATAAGCAGCCGTGAGTGCGACCTTAAAGGATATATACAAATATAAAATTTAATGCAATTTCTTAAAAATTAAAACAATGTGCATATGCTGTATATTTAATTGTGACGTGATAGTACGAAAACATGTAGTGTTGTGGCATGATCGATAAGATCACTTGCCACACATATCCAAAACCCATTTGCTTAACTTTACGACATCCTCGTCAAGATACAGATCATTTAACAGCGTGTTATACTTCAGTACAATTTCCAAAAATGAACTAACTGACAAGTCGTACAATATAGATACGGCATCTGTACTAGGTTCTTTTTGCTTTCCATGCTCATTAGCTTTTATAATCATTTCAGGATTCCAGTCCGCAAATCTACCTAGTGCACCAACAGATCGTTCTAAACATTTTAAGACTTCACCAACAGATGATACGACACCACCTTTAGGATCTTCCTCCAGAGCATTAATTAATAAACCCATTAACGATACTATACATTCAGCGTGGCACACTGGTAATGGTACTAGTTTTTCGGCTTGCCTTCTTTTAGAGATACACCATGCATCTATTATAGATAGCTGCTGAGCTTGTCCCTGGCATGGCTGGGCAGAGGGGAAGAAGAACAGGCTTATATTCGTTTTGATGCTTTTAACCAGTGATCTAAAAAGTGAGGTCAAAGTGGTATCATGGGTGATGATTGGCTCATTGTAGGAATGTGTTACTTGAATGTAGTTATCCGGGCTATGAAAGCTGGCTCCTCTTTTTGCCACGTTTCTTTTCAACAAGACGTTATCGTCTTTCAGGTTGATTCTGTGCGGTGCTTGGTCGCTCGATAAAATAGGAGGAGAGCCTGGAAAGCGATTTTGTGAAGAGGGGGATCTACTGAGGTGCACAGAGGCCTCATTTCCGAAGAGTTCTTCTTTTTCCCTAGAGTTCATATCTCTCAGCTGATAATTAAGATTCTTCTGTGATTTCATGCTGTTTTCCAGAGCATTCAAATAGCTGGTAACTGACTCGTTGGTCTCTTGTATAGTAACTAAGCACTCCCTCAATATTACTGGCCATATATGGGTATTTCTATAGCGGGTATGATAAATAGGCATTCTCAATGATAAATCAGTCGATGTAGCTCTGTAGGATAATTCTTGAAAAGCAGTAAGCTTGGTAAACAATCTGGTAGAATTCAAACCTGTGATTAGTGTTTCCATTGGTGTTGAGGAGAGGGCGGAAATCGGTTTACCCTTATGCAGGCAGCCGATTGACATATGAGCGTTGAACGAAATATTAATAAATTCTATATTGAAAAAGATGCAAAATGAGAGCGTCATCATTTTGAGGTAGTCAGTTATTCCAATAGCCCATTGAAATGATAAGGAAAGGAAAATAAAGGGCGAGATTACAGCTAAACAACCAGTCATTATACCGCATTTTGTAAGTATCCTTCTAACGCGTGAAGAAATGTACTGCTGTGGAGGATTGAAATGTGTTTCGAAGCTGAATGAGAGCCTGTCTAGATCAAAGAGGCAATGCTGTGAAGTATAGATCGTGGGAACCAGAAAACATATGAGGAGTCTATAGCATCGTGTAAAACTGTAAGAGGAACTTGTGAATCCAGCTAAACCCAAACAGTCACTTATAGCAATAGATATTAAAATGCTGCATATAATGTGAACAAGTTCATAAATCACAAACCGCATGCAGATTATTTGGCCAAGGACGGCTTTAAACATGTTGGAATAACCTCTGTATTGTACATGCAGATAATTTTTCCTGCTAATAATAATAAACAAACTCACCAAATATAACAATAAAAACCGCAGAGGGAAAATAAGCAAACGCTCGAAAGTAGAGCTATATCCTCTCGAGGCAGAAGAGAGTATCAATGCTTCAATTACAGTGATTGTCAAAGAAAGACGAGTTGCCAAGTGATTGAATCTCGTCTTGCATATATCACTGAAAATTGTGTGGTAAGTATACCTCGAACTGAGTGGTGCAGGGGCATTTAGCATAGTAAATCTTATAGTTATAACCAGAAACTTTCAATTAGCCTTGTCACGTTCACTCTACCCTGTAAGTATCGAATTTTTGATTGGGTTATTAGCTAAAAAGTTGAAGTTTTTCAGTTAATCGATTAAGATGACCTTCCTTTTCTCAACGCGCTTTGCCACCAGTGAGTAATTGTTTGTTAACGATAAACAAAGTAAAGGAGTCGTTTTGAGGGCATTACTTACACAAATCGGTGGTCAGTATTCATAGCTCACAGTCCTTTTCAGGCGAAAATAAGAGTAATGGACGAGAAGAAGCCTTTTCCAGGACATGCGAGCGAGGATATTCAAGTTAAGCTAGACAAGAAACTTGGGCCAGAGTATATATCGAAGAGGGTAGGGTTTGGAAGCAATAGAGTTGCATATATCGAGGGATGGAGAGCCATTAATTTAGCCAATCAGATTTTTGGATATAACGGGTGGTCCACAGAGGTCAAAAGTGTAACAATTGATTTTTTGGATGAACGTCAAGGTAAATTCTCGATAGGATGTACCGCCATTGTACGTGTAACACTTGACAGTGGAACTTATAGAGAGGATATTGGGTATGGAACTGTGGAAAATGAAAAAAGGAAGTCTGCAGCATTTGAAAGAGCAAAAAAATCGGCAGTTACAGATGCTTTGAAGAGATCGCTTAGGGGCTTCGGTAATGCGTTGGGAAACTGTTTATACGACAAAGATTTCCTGTCACGTATTGATAAAGTGAAGTTTGATCCACCCGATTTCGACGAAGGCAATTTATTTCGTCCTTCTGACGAGATCAGCGAAAGCTCGCGATCAAATACGTTGGAAAACCCCGACCCGAGGCATATGAATAAGAGAAGGCAATTTGCAAAGGTTGGTGATAATCATTCGAACACTACTCCATCCTCAATAAGTAATGAAGTTCATCCAGAAAATTCACCGCAGAGACCCACGAGAAAGGCTCGAGAAGAAACAAACCAAGTTGGTGGTAGAACGGAGGCTGAAAAGCACATTAAACCTGAGCAGGATGAGTTATTGGACGATTCTCTGATGTTCAGTGATGATTTCCAAGACGAAGACATAATTAATATGGAAAGGCGAGATCCCATGCAAGGTGTTCCAAAAGGACCTCCCCAAGACAACAACACGTCAACCCAGGAGAATGTCATTGAGCCAATAACATTTGTGACAGCTGGAGCAGCTTCATCCTTGCAAAACAAGAGTCCTGTACCGCAAGAAAACGTGTTCGATCCAAAATATCAAGCTCAATCTATCAGGCATACGATTGATCAAACAACTTCCAAGCATGTGCCAGCCACTGTGTTGAAAGAGAAGGGAATTGATGGTTCGAGAGATTCTGTGTACCAAAAGTTCGCCGCAAAAGGAAAACAAATTGGAGCAACAAATGTAGGCTCCAATAATAATGAGACAGACAGTAGTGATCCCGCTCTGACTTCCGCCCCGGTATCAACTCCTATCCACTCACCTTCATTACCTGTTCTGTCAAGGTTTGCTCCTCAAACAACCGTGGTCCATCCTAATACCCCTACAGCTATACCCACACCACCAAAGATTGCCAGAAGAGAAGTTGGTAGACCTAAATTTAATCCTCTATTTCCTACTTAGGCGTCAGGCGAGCGGATATCTTCCTGCGTATCTCTTTGAAACAGGTATTTAATCTATTTAACTTACAATCCGCTAGGGATTTGCAATGCATGCAGCGGGTTTACTACCCAGAATTAAGCCAGGGGAATCGCCAAGCACAGGGATGTACCTGAACCTAAAATTCTTGATTGCGTTGACATCCCTGAAGTTCAAGCAGTATTTCACGCAGCTGCACATTTCGTCACTTCCAAGAAGGACTTCGCGGATATGGGGCCCATCAAAGAGCTCTTACCTTGAATTTAAAATATATTTAATTTATAAGGATCTTTGCAAAACAGCACACAGTCGCGGGAGAGGTTAGCCGCCGAGGTGCTGCACGAGAGCTTCTCTATGTTCCCATATGTTATTTGAACGAGCTATTCTCTAAGGATAGAACAAGTTGCCCAAATAAACAAACACCAAATTCAAAAGCTTCATTTGGAAAACTACAAGATCCAAAGCCATAATGGGTATTCAATGTGCTGCTCAGCCAAAATGCATATGTGTCTTTTCGTTCCTGCATAGGAGTCACTTCCAAATCACACCCGTGCTGTTGGTAACGAAGCTCTCTGCAATCTCAGTTTTCAACTTGCTCATTCTTAAATTGTTGAGCAGTGAGAGTCCGACTTCAGGGTATCCAATCTAGCTAATCAATGTATTTTAAAATTTTGGTACAGCTTTCAAACACGCAGCAGACCGAGAAAATGTAACCTTCTTTAGCAAATTGATGCGCGATTGCTGTTACCCGGTTCTGGTATTGGAAATGTCCCAAGTGGCCCTTTAAAGACGATGAGAAAAGCGAAGCCTAGTACGTTACTAGAGATCCATCAATTAGCGTCAGATACAAAGAACAAAAACTGGTTTAAATTCGAACTGTTGATCGTTTTCTTAATTTGGAAAAAAATTCAAAGCAACCCCATTGTTCGGTTTAAACGCTCGTTTTTGATCTTTTTTCGCCATTGAAAGTTTTTTGTTCTCTGCAAAGGTAGAAGTGTATAAAAGAAAAGTTTGCTTCCGATAATGGTGAAACTGAGCAGGTTCGAAAAGCTGCAGAAGGAACAGAATGCTAAAACCTTCAAACCTCTTTTGGATGATTTGACTCAATGTGATGAACCTACCTTTGTTGAAAAATTGAATGGTATTCAAGAGTGGGATAGATCAAGAGATGATCTTTTTGTGTGGACTCCTGTTTTAAATCGGATTGACGAAATATTATCAAATATAGTGACAAAGTATTCGTACAAGTCTTCTGACTTCAAAAAAAATCCTGTCAAGCTTATTGAGATGTCAAAGAAAGATGAGCAACTCAGTATAAACTTGATACAATTTACGGCCAGGTTATTATGCAATACTGAGAATAGATACATATATTCGTCCATGGACGTTATGAATAATCTACTGAATTGTCCTAACTTTAGAATCAAACTATATGCCGTGAAAATCCTGGCCATCATGGGTGAAAGGTATATAATATCGCGTGAAAGAATTGACTCAGAGAATGTCTTGGGTGATTCTCTTTTGAAGAAAAAAATTTTAAAATTAGCCTTGGCATTACCATCATCAACCATGGATGATAATGGCGACCATTTTTCTCTCGTCGATTTGTTCTTCGATAAAAAGAAATACCCCTTGAAATGGACAAAGTTAAAATATGCTTATTTTGCCGCATCATTATCCATGCCCACTAGAAAGACTGGGTCCGTGGCCTCTCAACACGTGAAAGATGTGAGCTCGCAGAGCTCCTCTATGAAGAAGTTTTTACTTTCCAAGGAAGATTTACAATCCCATTCTCTTCAACAGTTATATGATCAAGGTATGGAAGTCTTACCATCAGAAAATTGGTTCGATTTTTCTGTAAGAGTGACCATTGCTAAGGCCTTTAGTGATGACTCTTTCGAGAATATAGAACTGAGAAATCTCATAATCAGGACAAAGTTCAATGCGGTGGCTGCAACCAATACGATTTACCATCCTCCGCAGGTAAGTTCGAAGCTTTTCGAAATAGATCCATATGCATTCAATAGTTTGACTGATTTCATATCGCTATCTGAAACAAAACTGCCAAAAGAGATTAGATTGGATTCACTATTTGCATTAGAATGTGTTTCTTTGAAACATGTTTGGTGTTCTGATATCGTGAGGAATTTAGGTGGTAATATGTCTCACGGACTACTCTTCCAGATTCTCCGCTATATAAGTAAGATTCTTCGAGAACAATCGGACGAGGTTGATGAGGAGTACAACGTTCGCCTATTTTATCTCATTTCGAACCTAACAGATGTTAAAACATTACATGATTCTCTTTTGGCTGCTGGACTGATACCAAGTCTGTTGGAAATCATATCGGTTAAATATTCACCATTTCGTCGTACAATGGCTTCGGCAACTCATCTGCTAGAGGCGGTGATTAATGACGGTGAATCATCTGCAGAATTTATCAATAATGATGGATTTACGATCCTCATTGATTTAATCACTGAGGAAGTTGATTTTGCATTGGAGAACCCAGATTATGGAAGCCCTCCCAAGTACTCCATAGTTTATTACTCCGTTTCCTTTAGACAGTTGGCTTACATCCGGAGTTTGCTAAAGTTGGTGCTAAAATTGCTTAAGACTGATTCTGGAGACCGTATCAGAAACCTTATGGACTCGCCGATTTTGAACTCTCTTAAGAAAATTCTGGAAAATAGGCCTGTGTTTGGTTATACGTTGATCACCTATGTGTTGGACGTGATGCAGAGAGTCATCAATAGTGAACCAACCATATATCCAATATTAGTTGAGGCAGGACTTATTCCCTACATCATTGAGCATTTTTCCGAACTTCTTGGACCTTATTCGGAGCTCTTATCGATCCTGCCTGATGTAATCTCGGCATTGTGCTTGAATAGCGAAGGTTTGCAAAAGGTGAAAGAAAAAAACATGGTCAAATTTTTGTTTGAGGCAGTCACAGATCTAAATTTTTCGAAGGTGCTGTACTGGAAAGAGGAGAGTGTGGATCTGGGAGCTTCGATGGACGAATTGGGTAGACATTACCCAGAACTAAAACCCCTTATTCTGGAATGCTTTTGCGGAATAGTAAAGGAATTGCCTCATCGCATTAGTTTCAAACAACCCTTTCTATATTCATCTCCGAGCGGCTCTGATTTCTTTTATCAAAGTAAAGACGAAGACGTAATAACTACCGAGGAAAACAGTGATGAACTTGCCTTCTGGGATGTTCAAGACTCCACTCCCCTTGTGGATTGCTTCGCAGATATATTTTACGGTATGACATTAGAGAACTCAACATTGGACAAATTGCCAGAGAAAGTCTCAATTAAAGATCTTTTTTCTATAATTGTTATGGAAAACTCGCCTTTCGATTATACTTCCTCTCAAGCTCTTTTGAATTTCACTGATGTTTTACAGCTTTTTGACGAACAACACAAAGACTATGCTTTCCCTGATTTGATCAAATTGTTGGAAGAGCGTCTTGAAGGTGTAAAGCAGTTTTTGATGTCTTCGAATGAACGAAGTTTCATCCTGCAAGCAAAACCTGGAAGAGACAATTCTGATATCCATGATCAGCTCAGTAAGCTATCTGGTTTATCAGCACTGCTCTATATCATGACAGATGTTTACATAAATGTGACTTCCTTATCACAGAAAAGAGTGCTCCAAATTTTCGATTATTTCGAAAAGAACGGTTTTGATTTGGTCGAAAACTTGAGATTGCTGTTTCAAAAATGTACTTTGGAAGAAATGTATTTGACTTCACACATGCCAGATGAGGCGATTAGTCAAACTATGCCTACACCGATTGCTAACTCACCTCCTGTTCAAATACATGTCAACAGGCCTGCTAAACGGGAACAGAAAGATAGCTACACGTCTGCAAAATTCAAAAACTCTTTCCAAGTTAGAGCGATTTTGAACAAGCTTCAATCATGCACGTCCATGATATTTAGGTGCCTCTTAAGATTATCTAGAGTCAAAGATTTGGACTTGGAAGAGTGTGATAGAGCTCTAGAGGTGCGTATATTTGATGAGGTTACGATGCAAGTTATAAGTATGCTTGGAGCTGTAGGGCTAGATAACCACATGCCCTATTTTTTGGTCGTATTCAACTTTAATACCTATATTTTTACTTTCCCAAAGACAACGATCACCGGTACTGGCATTCTGCAAACAATACCAGCATATCTGTTTTACCAGGGCGGTGGTTACAAATTTTACTTCGAAGCTATCAAATATCTTTTCAATAAAATGTCGCGTTTTGAAAATATATCTGCAATCGAGGAGATTGACTATGTTAAAAATTCGGATGACGTTCTAACGTTGACCTGTTTGCTTAACATTCTTGCTTTCTTCAATAAGTCAATGCAAATCGATGTAATGGAAAACATTCAGAGCATGGAAACTTTCTATCCGAACTTGGATAACGATTATAACGCTACGAAAGCTCTCATGATGTTGGTCAAAATACTGGGACTAGGTTTAATCATCGACCTCAATGAAATGGGTTTGCTATTTACTTCACAATCCCGGACCGTTCCGTATGCTGTATTCAAGCACATTTTAACAATGCTGAAAAATATATTCGCAAGTGTTAATGAAGACGAAGAAGAGGTTTACGAGCTTCGTTGGGATTTGATTCCAACATCATATAGGAAAATCCAGCTTTTGAAAGCGTGTGGCATATCTGAAGAAATTGCAAGAGGTTATTTAGAAGAAAGTGAAGACGAACTACCTTCGGAGAGACCTGACATATTTTCTCAAGATGAATGGGAAAAATACCAGTCGCTTACGAAAGGTAATAGCTGGCAGTTGCACCCGGCCTTGATGGAAGCACAGTATCAGCAAATGTGCTCGAATGATGACTTGAACTCTATGCGAAGCGATTTCTTTGAAACAGGGCTATCTCAAAATGTCTTTGAAGTACTGCCATTCTATCCCAAGTTGGTCAATGCTTTTGCTAAAACATTACTACAGATGTTCAAGAAGTACGATGAGCCAAGCGAAGATTTTGCGGGTCAAATTTTGAATAAGGTGGTACAGACAAATATTCACGATGGATCCACGTTATCCTCATTTATTCATCTATTTGGTATTTTCCTCAATGAAAGGTCTGTTTATGAAAACTCACATCCTCTGATCAAAAAGTTTTTAGAGTATCTGCAAACTTCTTTTAGCCCAAAGCACATAAACTGCCCATGGTTTTCGAAGGCATTGTACGTCTATGAGATTATCTTAGCCAAGTCTGAAGTTCCAGAGATGGATTCTCTTCCAGCAGGTACTTATGTTCGTTATCGTCTTCCTCCAATGAGTCCTATATATCGGATACCCTCAAGTATAAAACAACATATTTTCGATACTTTGATCCGAGTTGGTGAGATAGCAAGTTTTTATTCCGCCCTTGCAACTTGCAGAATTCTTCTCTTTTATGCTAGAGATGATTTTTTTGCAGCAGAAGTTTCAAGGTCAGGTATATTATCAAAACTTCTTAAAGTAATTGGAGTTTTCCAAAAGTCAGAAAAAATAAACTACCTTGAATCCTCATTTTTACTTCTGGTTCGAAGATGTTTTGAAACTACAGGAATAGTGTCCGCCCTCATTAGATATGAATTGAACAAGAGTTTTACAACAAGGGTTATTGGAGATCATAAAGAAAAAGCGCGAGATCTCAATGGTCTCATCGAAGAGAAGCCTTTTGTAGTTATGAGAAATCCTTCCCAATTTGTTGACATACTCTGCGAAAATGCCCGCTTTCAATCTTTTAATGAAGAAGGAAAGCTCTTGGAGTATGATCTCTATCGTAACTTTAGTATCGAATCAACCAGGACGGATGATACTGGAGAGCGCATGAAAAATTCGTGTGGAATTCAAAACAGAACTGGTATTGTTCACCTTCTGCTATCACAGCTTATGGCAGCCTCTAAAAAAGATTGGATATCAGAGCCGCTCTCAACAGATGATGAGGCTTCTGGTGATAAACAGGAAAAGGTCGAGCCAGTGAGAAATCCCGTGTGTGCATATATGATGTTTTTGATGAAAGTTTTGGTTGAGTTGATTAGTAGCTATAAGCAATGTAAGTTCGAGTTTTTGACTTTCGATAGAAGAAACACCTATATGGAGTTTCCTAAACCGAGAACCACAGCTTTGAACTTCTTTTTTTATCAATTGCTTGATAAAGCTGCCGACTCTGAACAAAACAAGCATGAGGCTAAGAGAAGAGAAGTGATAAGTATGCTAGCCAGATCTGTTATTGTTGGATTTGTTGCCACCGTGCAAGATGAAAGTAATAAGAAGAGTGATTTGAAAGTGGCTGATCCCGACATGACTTTCATAAGGAAATTTGCTATTGAGACAGTCATAAGGGCATTGCGCAGTACAACTGCTAGCTCCAAGATACTAGAAGGAAACGTTAGCAAGCTCGATACATGGTTCAAGATTATATCTTCTATGGTCTTTTTACAGGCACCTTATTTGCGTTTAATACTGGACTCAAACAAGATTGACGCAGATCAGTATCAAATCTGTAAACTGATGATTGAAATGAATGTACCTTCGGCTATAACAGATTGCATAGGCCTTTTAGATTTAAATTATCCATTCTGCAAAAAGTTGTTCAATAATGCTGTAGACCCACTGAATGCAATAAACTCCGTACGACTTGGTTATGCTGAAATGTTCAAAATTGAGAGTAATGATGATGAAGTCGATGTTGATGATGAATCAGACAAGGAAGATCCTTCTGACATGTTTAGGAACTCCGCTCTTGGTATGTACGACGTTGCAGATATAGAAGAGGATGATGATGGTGATGATGAATCCTTAATTGGAGATGATGAGGACATTGCTTTTGTTGACGGTGAAAATGACGGTTTTGAAGTTGTTTTCAGTGACGATAACGATGATGAGGATGGCAATAGTAGTGATGAAAGCGAAGACAGTGACGAGAATATGCAATATGACAGTAACTCAGAAAGTGGCGAATCAGTTGGTAGTGTGCACAGTTCTGGTGAAGACCGTATTGGATCGAACTCAGAAGGCGAAGGATTTTACTATGATAATGATGTTGATGTCGACGTTGTTGATGCCGATGAATATGAATCAGATCTTGAGATAGATCTGAGCGATTACAATTTGGAAGAGTCTGACTGGGAATCAGGATTATCTGAGCTTTCTGCTTCCGATGAGGAAGGTGAGGACGGCGTATCCACAGAACAAAATGGCTTCGGAAGGGGTAGTAGTGCGCGAAGAAGGTGGACTACTAATGATGGAATTGAAATAATTGAAGGTGAGTCTGATGAAGAGGACGGAACAGGTTTGTTCCAAGGCATAGAGCATGTTTTCCATAGTGAAAACCAACCTTTGTACAGGGTGCAGGATGGTCGAAGCCATAATCGCCATCACCATAGATCATTCCGCAATCATGATAATCCGCCACTTGGTCTACCATCACTTACTCTGTTGAATGGTCCTCGCCGCCATCAAAGCAATTTAATTAATCCACTAGGACCTTCTGGTTTAGAAGAAATTGAGAATGGCATATCTGACCAATTAGTAAGTAGCCCCACAAGCCTTCGTCATAGACCAGAGCATACTCATTTTGGAAGTGTTTTGGTCTCAGGCGAATTTTTCGACGACAGGTCCCCAGATGGTATCGTTCTGAAGTCCACAGTTATGAGATGGAAGGACATATTTGACATGTTTTATGATACCAAAAGTTATGCCACCTATGTTATTCCTACGATAATTGGAAGACTTTACCAGCCTAGTCTGGATTTGTTTAACGAGACTAAACGAAAGGAACAGGAGAAGGAAGAAGAGATGAAGCAGCAAAAGCTAACAGTTAGCGAAAATAAAAAAGATGTTGTTTCTTCTCCAGCTATCACGAACGCCGAATCAGAAGCTGCTACTAGTGATGTTAACCGTGAGCAGCATGAGCCCGTATATGTAAATATTGAGGGTTCGGAGGTGGATATCGGTGGAACCGATATCGACGCTGAGTTTTTGAACGCTCTACCTGATGACATGAGAGCAGAAGTTTTTGCTCAGCACGTTCGTGAGCGGAGAGCGGAGGCTATGCATAATGATATACACTCAAGAGAAATCGACTCTGATTTCCTGGAAGCAATACCGGAAAACTTACGCGAAGAAATTTTGGATTATGAAACTACGGAATCTAGATTTTCGAATATAATCCATTCGATGCACCAAAATGATGAAGCAGACGAGGATATGGAAAGCGAGGAGGAAGAACCTAACGAAATTGACATCACTGGTGAAGGTGACGCGCAGGATGATGATAACGATAAGAAGAAGTCCGCCCGTATATATTTTTCCCCTCTTGTGGATCGTTCAGGAACTGCAGCCCTCATGAAATCAACATTCATATCACAACCGTACATTCAGCGTGAAACTTATCATGAACTGTTTTACAGGCTATGCTCAAGCAAACAAAACAGAAGCGACATCATCAACATGTTGCTAATCATTTTGACTGAAGGTGTGGTGGATCAAAATTCTTTGGAGAAGGTTTATGGTCTGATTTCGTCTCGTGCACACGGGCAAGTTAGATCAACAGGTCATGCCACATTCAGCCGACAGCTACCGGTAGATTGTACACCGCTCATTGTTGCTAATCAAGCGATTGAGATTCTTCAGAATTTAATTGATTCAGATAATAGGCTAAAGTATTTCTTTATTACAGAGCACGAAACCTTGATGGTCAGTAAGGCTCCTGCTAAAAACAAGAAGGACATTTTCAATAAGAATTTAAAATGGCCTATAAAGCATCTATTTGCATTGTTAGATAGGAAAATAATAACAGATGAAACTGTTTTGGTGGATCTGCTGACTAGAATTCTGCAAGTGTGCACTAAGCCTATCAGGTCGATCGCAAAAAATTCTGATAGTTCAGGTAATTCGAAGAAGAAATTTCCAATGCCACATTTCGATCGCGGTGATTTTGAAAGGGTTGTATCCATTGTTAATTTAGACAGTTGTAATACGAGAGTTTTTCAGCAAACATTGAATATAATGCATAATCTGGCAACTCTTAAGGACGCTTTCGAAATTTTTACGGAGGAACTGATATCTTTGGCGGTCGGGACAGTGGAAACGCTAGTCTCCGATTTAGAAAAACTGACAAGAGAAGGATCAGAAGCTTCAAGCGGCACGGAAATTAATTCGGAGCTTGTTCAGAAATTTACTGTACCAAGCTCAAATCAAGCGAAGCTCTTAAAGGTTTTGACTGCTGTCGATTACCTTTATGCTCATAAGAAAAATCTTGAATCCGAAGAAATCAGTCAACTGATGAGTGTTTATAGCCGGATGAAGCTTGGGAAAGTCTGGGAACCCCTCAGTAAGTGTTTGTTCAAGTTTGAAAGTCGTAAGGGTCTAAATACCTCTGCTACAGTATTATTACCATTAATAGAATCTTTAATGGTTGTTTTCAAGCACGGAAAGACATCTCAAGCAAAAATACCGGCTTTAAAATATGAAGATGGCAAAAAGTCTGATCTTTCTACTATACCAGTGGAAAATTTATTTTTTTACTTCACTGAAGCTCACAAGAAGCTCTTAAATCAAATGATTCGTTCTAATCCTAAGCTGATGAGTGGTCCTTTCTCTTTGCTAGTTAAAAATCCAAAGGTATTGGATTTTGATAATAAAAGATATTATTTCACTGCTCGTCTGGTCACTGATACTCAAGAAAGACCTAAATTGCCTATCTCTGTTCGCCGTGAACATGTATTTTTAGATTCTTACAGAGCTTTATTTTTCAAATCTAATGAGGATATAAAGAAATCCAAGTTGGAAATTACTTTTAAAGGTGAAAGTGGGGTTGATGCAGGTGGTTTAACAAGAGAGTGGTATCAGGTGCTATCAAGGCAAATGTTTAATCCCGACTATGCTCTTTATCTACCAGTTGCCTCTGATAAGACCACTTTCCGTCCCAATCGTACTTCAGGTATCAATCCAGAGCATTTATCATTTTTCAAGTTTATTGGAATGATTATAGGAAAGGCAATACGTGACCAATGTTATTTGGATTGTCATTTCAGCAGAGAGGTTTATAAGAACATTCTTGGAAGACCTGTCTCTTTGAAGGACATGGAATCCCTGGATTTGGACTATTACAAGTCGCTCGTGTGGATTTTGGAAAATGATATAACAGATATCATTGAGGAAACATTCTCTGTTGAAGCCGATGATTACGGTGAACACAAGATCATTGATCTTATTGAAAACGGCAGTGAAATTGCCGTCACAGAAGAAAATAAACAGGATTACGTTAAAAGGATCGTTCAATATAAGCTTCAAACATCTGTTACCGAGCAAATGGAAAACTTTTTACAGGGTTTCTACGCCTTAATTCCAATAGAGTTGATTTCAATTTTTGATGAACAAGAACTTGAACTTTTGATTAGTGGATTGCCAGACATTGATGTTGATGATTGGAAAAATAACACCACATATGTCAATTATACCGCAAACTGTAAGCAGATAAGCTACTTCTGGCGGGCTGTGAGATCATTTGATCTAGAGGAGCGTGCTAAGTTATTACAGTTTGTAACAGGTACTAGTAAAGTACCTTTGAATGGTTTCAAAGAGCTGTCCGGCGTTAGTGGAGTATGCAAATTTTCAATCCATAGGGACTATGGTCATGCAGACAGACTACCAACTTCACATACCTGTTTCAACCAATTGAACTTACCGTCGTACAATTCTTACGAAACATTGAGGGGCTCGTTGTTATTAGCGATAAACGAGGGTCATGAAGGTTTCGGTATTGCTTAGGGAAAAATACTTCGCTGAATCGCACTTATTTAGTACTTTAGGTATCAAGTAAAAAATATCTGTATCTTTGTATCAAGAATAATTATAGTAAGTGCATGAAAACTAGCGATAACACTTTTTAGCCATTTTGAGACTTATTTTTAAATGCACACTTGGTTTTTCTCATCTTTTCTGTGTCAGTCTATCTTCATAACTCCAAAACATAAAAAATTACAAACAAATATTCTTTTTTTGAAAAAAGAACTTAACTCTATTTTTTTACAAACGTTTCTTCATCAATAAGCAGTTTCATACGTTGTACCATATATTGTACTCAAAATTTTTTGATTGACTAAAATGTTCACGTAACTGTATTTCCGCCCAAGTTTAGATGTACCGCACATCTATTACCTAAACATTTATCGCAGGTTGAAAGCGGCCAGCTGGATGGCACAATGAGAAAAAAGTGCCATCACGACGTAATAAAATTCGCAAATTCTACTGGAAAATAGAGTTCCTTCAATTAAACATTACTAAACGATTTAAATACTACTACAAAATTTATTTTCGCTAATTTTTTTCTGCTCGACATTTTAGGAAGTATCGCTGAGGGGTCCAATCCATTCCCAGCACTTCATAATCTCGCCATGAATTTCCATCAGGCTCGACTTGATGTTGGTATTATTATGCTCCAATCTCTTTACAACCTTTCCCCATAAAATATTCTTATAGTTTAGATCCGTTATGTCTGCCAGAAAAACATCCCTCAACTGGACTGTACTTAAAAACTGGATACCTTCAGTATTTAAATCATTCTTCTTGGCTTCTTTTAATCTCGATATTACTCTTTTAGTCAATTTACCAATCTTTTCCTTCTCCATGTAATGCTTTCGCAACTTATATGTGATGATTTTAGTGAAAATAAATACAGAAGTCAATCCCCATAGAATATACCTGAACCTATAATAGGTTTGATATATTTCTCTTTCAAATTTGCATCTTATACTGATGTACTTCTTGGATGTCGAGCGAAAAATCCTAGTTTCTTCCCGCTTGTTTGTTTCTGGAAGATGTCCTTCCTTCCCCTGAAAACCATTGGCCTTAGTCGTACTGTTGGAGTTTCCAATGCTTGTAAGTTCAGCGGTTGATAACTAAAGTTAATTGATAGAATATGTTAGTAAAAATATCTTCGTTAATTTATTATTTTCAAAAAAATACTCACTTGCCTCCATGTTATTTCGGGTTCATCTTTAAGGTCCGAGATAGCTTGAACCCAAAGTTCATCAAACTCTTCATCGCTAATCCAGGGTGCTCTAGCTTCATAAAAGATTTCATAAAGTTCTTCCTCAGTCATTCCAGTTTTAAAAACATCCTCACATTCACCGCATTGAAATTGTGCATTCTTTGTCCGTAAGAACTCCAGAGATTTTTGAACTACCTCTGAGATCAGCTTTTCCCTTTTGCTATCCTTAACGCAAGAGTCAGTTAAGGGTATTAAACCGTGAAGACTCCAGGAATTTCTCTGTAACGTGTATTCTGGTCTACACTTAATTTCCAAATACGGATAACAAATAGCATTCTCAGGACAATCCGAGCAGTGAGGTTTGAAATCTTGAAAATAGTTGTCCAATTTGTTCAAAATCGTACCATTTTGGTTGAATGCAGGCATAATTTTTTCATTACCACAATAACCCACGAAAAGCTTTTGTTGACGGTACCAGAGCCCGTACAAGACAGGCGTTACGATGAAAATGAAAAGCGCAACCTTTATCAGCAGTTCCCACAAGGATTTCAAGAACGATTTTATTTCTAATTTACTTTGAGCAACAAGTTTGGAATCTGCAACATTATCAACAAGATCTTGTATTTTCTCAACGCGAAGTTCGCTCTGCTGAACATCTAATTCAGTGAGTAACTCGGGAGTTTCGATTTCAGTAGATTCGATTTCAGTAGATTCGATAGCATCATTTAAGATAGATGCCTCAGGAGTTTCCGAAAGGTGCTTTTCAACGTTCATTGATTTGATAGTTTCTTGGGAGGAAGCATCTGATACATCATTTTCCTGACTCCCCGGGATTTGGGTACCTATTAGTTCACTCTGAGCTGGCGATGAACTCTTGCGTGACACTCGGATCCCGCCTGGTTTAGTGAGAAGCTCATGTTCGGATTCTGATTGTGAAAGATCATCTTCTGAACTTCCTTTGACAGCATTTTTCAATTGTTCTGCAAAGGCCGCACTGACATTCAATTTGCTTAAATCGGGGGAGACAGTTTTCCTTCTATAACTGAAGTCCAGCCCTGAAGCATTTTCGGGGGTGCTTCCTCTGCTGTTGATGCCTTGTAATGTATCAGGAACATCCAAAATCGTGGAGTTATTGAAAGAAGAGTCGGACGAAGAACTTTCGAACTTATCGATAATCAGTGATCTGTGGGGAGACTTCTGAGGCGATTTTTTAGCCACCTTTTTCGTAATTGGCGTGTTCTCGCCTTCTCCGATTCTTCTTTTTCTTTTCTTCGACAGGACGACGGGTACTGATTCTTCCTTAATGGGCGTGTCAACAGTGGGTTTTGACTCAGAAGAGTCTGATTCCATGTCGACGTCTTCATCGCTGCTACGAATATTTCCCTGAATTTTTCTTCCACTCTTTTTGGTGTTCAATTTACGTCCGCTTCCCTGTTGAAATTCGTTGATTTCGCTGAAAGGTGTTCCCTCTGCTCTCTCCGCTTCATTGGTATCGTCTACTGGTAGCTCTTCCTCCGGCTTAACTTCAACAACTGTCGAACTTTTCACTCTCCTTGGAGTGTCTTGTGCCTTGTTTTCCTCACCATCTTCTTCTTTGATCTTTGCTTTAGGCACCTTACTCTTCTTCTTTCCTTTACTCTTGTGTTTCGAGCGAACCTTTAAGATGTCTTTATCACTTGGTAATAAATTTTCTTGTTTCTTTCTCAACTTAGGAATCCTGGGCTTGACCTTCTCGTTAAATAGCTCGACCAGTTCAGCCTTCTTTGCATGAGATACGTATTCAACATTATTTTCAGCCAACACCCTTCTCAACTGGGCAACTTTTAGGCTGCTGGGATCAAACCCCCGCTCCAAATATTCATTATCCATACCACAGAAAGATTTGACTACCTGTAAATAACGTTAGATCCATACGTATACTTGACAAGTTTATGATGGGCAACTCAACATTATGCTGGAACCTTTTTATATTTTGGACAGGGTCGCAAAACGTAAACAAATTAGAAGAGGTGTCACTCGTTACGTGGGACACTAAGGAAGGACACGAAGGGAAAGGGCGAAAAGATATCTTTAGGTAGGTTATAGCACGGCTATGCAAATGGAGAATTGAGAGTATTTTACGGACGCATATCATTGAAATGAACATTGACGATACAGTGAAAGGCTTGAGTGAATTTTCGCTGGAACCTGCACCCTCCTACGATGTTTCTGACCCCAACAGTTCTGGTTTATATGCTGATAGTGATTTAAGAAACGAGGAGGGTCAGTTGGACCCACTCACGCTCACTGAAACGGAGGATGACCGGGAAGCAAAAGATGGATTGGAGGAGATGAGTACCGCTCATTTTTCGTACCACGAGGGACAAAAACTGTTCGAGAACGGCACGAAGCAAGTTGCATTGGACGATCATGTAGCGCCATCGTCTGTGGTAATGCAACCTCCGTCTGTTGTAAACGGCACCGATAATGCCAATAGCTCACCCATGCAAAGAAACCGGACGTTGTCATCAAGTGCCCAGAGAAGTTTACCTGACGTCCCCCATGCCTCAACCGCCTGGAAGGAGGCGAAGAATACAGGCAACGAAGAGGTCAACTACAAGATGGGTATGCTTGCTGATGAAACTGGTCAGCAGTTTTTGGATGAGCCATCGCCTGAGCTGATTGGGTTATATTCCAATGTTGCAGAGTGCAGGGCGCTGAGGGCCAAGTATCAGGACATCTCGCTGCAAGGAAATGATCAAAACCCAAAGAATCAACCGGACTGGTTTGTTTATCCAATACCTCCAAAACCAACTTACGACTCCGAAACGAAGACCGTAGTTAAAGTCGATAATAAGCCCGACGCTCAAGTATTTGACTTCAGTCAATGCGAAATCCCAGGTGAGGATAAAGATTGGGACTATTCAACGAATGAAAGTGGCTCTTACATTGTATATCAGACTGACGCCCCCGAAGAACTCATTGCTAAGATTCCAAATCTCCGTGACTACTATCTAGATTTGGAGAAGCTGATTTCTATATCTTCTGACGGCCCCGCCAAATCATTCGCGTTTAGGAGATTGCAATACTTGGAAGCTCGCTGGAATCTCTATTATTTGCTGAATGAATTCCAGGAAACAAGCGTTTCAAAGAGAAACCCTCATAGAGATTTTTATAACGTCAGAAAAGTTGATACGCATGTTCATCATTCAGCATGTATGAACCAAAAGCACTTGCTGCGCTTTATTAAACACAAACTGAGACATTGCAAGGATGAAAAAGTTATTTTTAGAGATGATAAAGTACTAAGTTTAGATGAAGTGTTTCAATCTTTGAACTTGTCAGGCTATGATTTATCAATCGACACCCTAGATATGCACGCTCACAAAGACACGTTCCATAGGTTCGATAAATTCAATTTGAAATATAATCCAATCGGGGAGTCTCGTCTTAGAGAAATTTTCCTGAAAACTGACAATTACATCAAAGGCTCCTATCTTGCAGAAATCACCAAACAAGTTCTTTCTGATTTAGAGAATTCCAAATATCAGAACTGTGAATATAGAATTTCAGTCTACGGAAGATCCATTGATGAATGGGACAAACTCGCCAGTTGGGTTATCGATAACAAGGTGTTCTCGCATAACGTTCGTTGGTTAATTCAAATTCCTCGTTTATACGATATCTACAAGAAGACAGGAATGGTGAAAACCTTCCAAGATATCATTACTAACATTTTCAAACCACTTTTTGAGGTCACAAAGGATCCGCGATCGCATCCAAAGCTGCACGTTTTCTTACAAAGAGTTATCGGTTTTGACTCGGTCGATGACGAATCTAAGGTCGACCGTCGCTTTCATAGGAAATACCCCATTCCATCCTTGTGGGAAACGTCTCAAAACCCTCCTTATTCATACTACCTTTACTATTTGTACTCCAGCATGGCTTCTTTGAATCAATGGAGAGCAAAACGAGGTTTCAACACGTTGGTTTTGAGGCCTCATTGTGGTGAAGCTGGTGACCCTGAACATTTAGTTTCTGCCTACTTGCTAGCGCAAAGTATATCTCATGGTATCCTATTGAGAAAAGTTCCATTCGTTCAGTACCTGTATTACTTGGATCAGGTTGGTATTGCAATGTCGCCCCTCTCAAATAACGCTTTGTTCTTAACTTACGATAAAAACCCTTTCCCCAGGTATTTTAAAAGGGGTCTGAATGTTTCCCTATCGACTGACGATCCTTTGCAATTTTCTTACACCAGAGAGCCCTTAATCGAAGAATATTCAGTAGCGGCTCAAATTTATAAGCTGTCTAATGTCGATATGTGTGAATTGGCAAGAAACTCGGTCTTACAGAGTGGCTGGGAAGCTCAAATAAAATCGCATTGGCTAGGTAAAGATTTCGAGAAAGGAGGCGTCGAAGGTAACGACGTTGGCAAAACAAATGTTCCGAACATTAGAGTGAATTATAGGTCCGATACCTTGTCCACTGAGCTAGAACTTGTCAGCCATTTTGCCAATTTTAAGACCGCAATAGTTGAATAAGGATCCAAAATCCTTTCCGTAACCGATGTCTAGTAGCTTCAAGTAGTTTTATACAAATAATTTATTAAGCAGATTGATACTTTACGATGCACTTCAAAAAACAACATTTTGGGTATGAGAATACCAGCCGCCGCCGCTTTCTCTATACATTTTTTTCTCTCTTCTATCGACAATCATTTGAGGCCTCATCTTTTTTTCTTATACAAAAATAAAGGTGAACTTGATTAATAAACATAAGAACAGTCTGGAAACGTGTAAGAGCCTGGCAAAAAGTACGTTTTAAATCAATTTCAATGAAGATCAAGCCTCATCCTACTAACACAATGAATTATATAGTGGATGACTACTATGAGAACAAAGACATGTGTCCTATCTGTAAAACAGATCGATACTTGTCTCCAGACGTTAAATTTCTGGTGAATCCTGAGTGCTATCATAAGATATGTGCCTCATGTGTGGATCGTATATTCAGTCTAGGTCCAGCACAGTGCCCATATAAGGGATGTGATAAGATATTAAGAAAGAACAAATTTAAGACACAGATATTTGATGATGTCGGTGTTGAGAAAGAGGTAGATATCAGAAAAAGGGTATTCAATGTTTTCAACAAAAAGGTTCAAGATTTTGATGAGAATCTAGAAGATTATAACAAGTACCTTGAGGAAGTAGAGGACATAGTCTATAATCTGGACCATGGCATAGATGTGGTCAAGACCGAAGAGAAATTACGAACATACGAGGAGCTTAATAAGCAATTGATAATGACAAATATTGAGCGAAGCAAACAAGACTTAGAGAATTTCGAACAAAGGCAACTGTTTGAAAGAGAGATGAAATTTAAAAAGAGGATGCTCGAGAGGCAAATCGAGGATGAAGAAAGGATGAATAAGGATTGGGCAAAGAGGGAAATAGTTAATAGACTCTCAAGTGCTGATGATGTGGATGATGTGATTGAAGGAGTGAAGAATACTGTCAAACTAAAAAAATCATCCGCTAGAAGAAAATTGGAGGAACTAAATAGAGTTATGAAGAACAATCCATACCTGGCTGCTAACAATAGCGGACCGAGAAAAGATGCAGTGCCATTCACACCTTTCAATGGTGATAGAGACGCTTCAAGACGTTACACAGTTGATGAAGCATTATACAATGATCCTTTTGTAAAGGATTTACAGGAAAGAAGGGATTTCGTCGCATCAGGGTTTAGAATTGACTATGTTTATAATAGGGTTCTCACCGAGGCTTTTATGGGGCTGGGCTGTGTGATTTCTGAGGAATTACAAACCTCTTAGTTGAATGGCATTTACCAGAGCTCGAGATAATTCCTCAATTGTTTCTGGTTGGAAATTTTTATCCAATTTATACACCTGCATGATGGCGAAATATGCATTAAGTTAGTAACATGTTTTGTATCGAATGATTAATAACAGCACTGTAATGTGTACATACTTTTCTAATGCTAATCTTGTCGTGGAACTTCGCAAGATTTCCATCTTCAAAGTCAATTTCGCTTCCAAGGATACAATCAAAAATTGGTTCACTAGCGGGGGGCATCTCAGAGCTTTCCAATCTGACACAAATGATCTCAGTAGAATCGTCCTTAATGCCGAAAGTTCTGAATGCTTCACCGATGTTCGACGTTGGCGACAAACAAAACAAACATTCTGACTGCAAAGATTTGGTCCTCATCTTGTTGTAAGTTACGTCAATAAGCGCCCTATATACCGCTGAGCATAATTGTTCAACAGTGCAAACGAGTTTTGCATCAATGAGAGCAAAAGGTAAGTCTGCTGCCTTCATTCGCAGTTCCTCAGCATTAGAAATTTCCCGAAAGAATGAAATATTTATTCTGTAGTCAGGAAACTGAGGATATGTGCAAGTCTTCATTGGAAAAGCTTATTTAGTTGACCTATTCTTCACTATGCTTCCTGCGGGAGAATGCTCAACAATGTGCTTAATTATCGGCCTTTTTTTCTCAGCATTTTGAAAGTGATGAATGATGTGGATCCTCAACATTAAATAAGTGATATAGATATACAGACACACACTATCCAACTTTGAGGCCTGACCCCATAGTATCCGGAGGTGGATATAATGGCATTAGATGGTGGAAACTATGACGGGTCATTGGGCTATACAGTGCCCACTTTAGAAGAACTGTTTGATGAGCTTTTGATGACGAGAATTAATGCAAAGCAAGATAAAACTGGCCAGAGAGTGTTATACGAAGTTCTAGATCAAGTTGAGCATGGGCGCAAATCAATGAACAGCCTATTTCATTCCAAAACTATGAAAAGCAAGAGTGCTATTATTTTTAACTATGATAATAGTCAGCTACGCGCTAAATCATCACAAATTGCACATCAGTGGTCAACTATAGAAAGGCGTACCATATCGCAAACCACTTCCTCAACATTGAAAATTGATGCTCCAGTCATATTTTCTTGGACTAAAGAGTCGGTAGGAATCAACGATTCAAGTTCAAGTGTTGGTGAAGCCGCCGTAAAGAGCTGCGAAGACCAAACCACGAACGACAAGCTATTCAAGAGAGCATCAAAAAGGCTGAATGCGATTTCAATTGAAACAATTGAATGGAGCCGACCACTCCGAAACAGTACAAGTAGTGGTGTTGAGGAAGACGACGCTGCATCGAGACGATTAGCTTGGGCAAACCCAAACTTCCGTGTCGATCCCCTGCAGCCATTTGTAGCAAAAGCACTGCCCAAACAACCAAAAAAAGAATCATTGGACAAGAAGAAAAAAAGGCCAAAGAGCAAGGGCTTATTTGGATTTTGGCACAGTCAAAAGAAGAAGGACCAAAAGAAAACTGAGAAGTCTAAAAAAGGCGAAGAACGCGAGGAATCAATCCCAAAGAAGTCTGAATTAAAAACTGATCCGGATTTGTCAACCACTGACGATAATGTTTCATACTATACGAAGGAGGGGAGATCGACACCCGTTCAAGAATCCCAGCATCCAACAGTTGAGTTTGATTTAGATAAAGAGAAGGAAGAAAATGATGATCAAGGGGTTGAGGGAGAAGAGGATGTTGAAGAGGTGGAAGACGAGTATGGTGATTTTGAGCAGGCATCAGAACCCATAAATCAAACGCTAATTTCGGAACCCCACAAGCAAACTCAGACAGCATCTACACTGCAGCCGGATCCATCACTATTAGTGGAGATTGGTTACAGTCCGCTCAGCATGGATTCGTTCGTTCCTTTGCAACCTAGAAAAAAAGATTGACTCTTCAATCATCAGCAAATCATATATTAGACTGCATCAGTTCCTACACACATACTTAAAAGAGCCTCACTTTTGCAAACTGTAAGTCAAACGCTCCGCCCCCGGAAACCCGCGAGCACTCTTCGGATGAGGGTTGTGTATATGGCGCAGCCCACTATTGTCTTTTGACTTCGAGGCGATTGTTTCTTGCGACCGATCAGGCCTTGTATTTTTCTCCGCGTCTTTCTTCATAGTCTCCTCATAAGATGGAGGTGGATTACTTCCATCATCCTTTTCATCCATCTTGGTATGTGTATACTTAAGATCCCTAGTTTATGTTGTTTTCTGAGGTAAGCATGTATAGTTCTGTTGTTCATAAGCATTTCTTTCAATTTGGGCCACTTCCCCTATCTGCACAGCCGTACACAATTTAGACGTTGGGTAACCCCTCCGCATCCACAGATATTTAGCCTAGATACATGTTTAATCTTCTTGGACTTGCAATGCGCCGGAGATCGCATGAAAGAGATACTTGATCGCAGTGGTCAGGGAACTCTCCAATTGCAATCTAACGCTCAATAGAATGGTTCGAACATAAAGTTTCTTCCTGTTCGTCAAGAGAAGAAAAAGAGAAAACTTGGATAATACTTAACTTACACAAGGATGAATCCCGTTCATGCTGGTACATGAAATGAAGGGAATACTCATCATAGCTCTCTACTTGGACCCGTTGTTGCCGCTCTGTAGTGCAACCAGATTATTATTTATCGATTGCCACAAGACTGTGTCTGATGGGGTAGCGATTTTGTACTCGCGAAGCTCACGAGAATAATTCAAACTTTAAGTAGCAATAGCTAATGGAGGTTGCCGAGCTATGAGCAGAGATCCTCGGCAGATTTCCACCTCCAATACAGCTCTTATTATTCAATCGTGATTAAGCGATTCGTTATGTGTGATTTGCACTTTTCAAACTTTCAGCTGGACAAAAAATGACTACTTCGTTCAATGACCTTACAATTTGGGTTCAAATAGTAAAGCTATTCTCAACGCGACGTCGACTTGATCAATTTATTATGACGCTCACTCAACAATGCGTTCGTACGTCTGCAAGCCTGAAAAATAGTGCTCTTGCACAGCCAGCCACGGTATTTATTAGAGGT
Organism: Zygotorulaspora florentina; assembly: GCA_003671575.3. Lineage (NCBI taxonomy): Eukaryota > Fungi > Ascomycota > Saccharomycetes > Saccharomycetales > Saccharomycetaceae > Zygotorulaspora > Zygotorulaspora florentina. Next base: position 93,458 of record PPJY03000013.1, on the reverse strand, counting down.
AAGAGAACGAAGAGTAAAGGTGGTCTAGCACCTGTAGCTCAAAGGGTCATCACACAGCTAAGTGTCATGTCAGCCAGCAGAAAGCAGCCCAAGCTCTTGAAACTATCCCGAGAAGATTTCATCAAGCATCAAACTATACAACGTTGCTGGGCTACTTATCAAGCTGAATTGCGTGAAAAACGTAACGAGCAGTTGAAATTACAATACAAAAGTGTGAAGAAAGCAATGAATCTGCTCGAAGAGTTAGACCCTAAACTGTTTGAGGCTGCCAATGCAGAAGAACCTAATAAAAGGTTTCCAATGGAATTGAGAGTTCCTACCGAGTATCCCCCAAACAAAATTTGGCATTATGAGTGCAAGAAAAGAGAGTGAGTCTCCACGCACTCAATAAAAGAGATGCCCGTGCGGGGATTAGCCCTCTAAATAGAAATATCCCAGATGATAGCATGTAAATATAAAGAGTTCCATATTATTCCGATGTCAATGCCAAGAAATTCAAGGCAGGTCGGCGACACATTCTCTTCTGCATATGTGAGCAGTGATGTAATGTGGTATCGTAATGTGCTTCTTGGATTGCCTACCCGCTTTATGTCAATCCTGTTAAGCCGAGATGGTTGCGGAATGTCAGCAAGATAGTTATAAGCCCCATTTGCCTCTCCTTTTGAGTTGACTTATACTAAGGAGGGATCACCTATACGTGAGATAAAGCCCTAGTATGGTAAACGAACTAAGATTATCAGTCGTTATACTCAGCATCGAAGGAAGCCAAATATATAGTAGTTCCAATTTTCGTGCATTTTCAGTACTACTTGTTGACGTGCGATGGACACAATTGAAAAGCGAGTTTTCAACTTCGCATCACCAATAACGGATGTTAAGGCGTAATTATATAAAAGTCATCTTGCTCATTAGACCGCGACTTGAAATCTTTTATTTGGCATACAAGGGTCGTATCTTTCACTCGCTTTTGCATTTCTAGGAACCTAAGGAATACTTCTATCACGATCGCTGCTGTCATGATACAATCTCTGATAGTTCTCATTTTAGGATGGTATCTATTCTCAACAACCCTAGCGATGTATAATAAGTGGATGTTTGATCCAGTAAAAGGACTACAGATACCTTATCCGATCATGGTAACGGCATTCCATCAATTTATCTTATGGGGATTTTCGTATTGTTTTGTAAGGTATAAGCGATCACGTAATGCTCGTGAACCAGTACAGAAGGATATATTTAAAGACTGGAAATTCTGTCTGAAATACCTAGTACCAACAGCGATTGCAAGTGCCGGTGACATTGGGTTTGGAAATGTTTCATTCAAGTTTGTGCCGCTGACAATTTACACCATCATAAAGTCAGCCAGCATCGCGTTCGTGCTACTCTTCGGGTGTCTCTTTAAGTTGGAGCAGTTCCATTGGAAATTAGCGGCGGTTGTTCTCATCATGTTTGCGGGCGTTGTTATGATGGTTTTGACACCTTCAAAAACTGACGGCGATGAATTTCAGGACCACTCATCTTTGTTATTCGGCTCATTGTTGGTCGTGATGAGCAGCTGCCTTTCGGGTCTCAGATGGGTATTCACCCAACTAACGCTAAGAAGGGCCCCTGCACTGCAAACTTTGCCGGATGGAGATGTGGCAGACCAGAGAGAACTCTCGCAGATAAATTACACGTCGAATGAGATGCCGCACCCCATATACACAATCAACCAGCTGGCGCCCATCATGGGGGTAGCCCTTTTTTTCACAGGCCTCATCGTCGAAAGACCTTTCCCGGCAATCTTGCACTCTCAACTATTTACAGTGTCGGGAGACCCCACGCAACGCTCACTGGGCTCAGTACTGAAGGGCGTAGTTCTTTTGCTGATTCCCGGCGTAGAAGTGTTCTTCCTGACTATCTGTGAATTTGGTATTCTACAAACCGCCCAGGTTTTAACTCTATCGATAGCAGGCATTGTCAAAGAGCTACTAACCATTCTACTCAGTATGATACTCCTTGGAGAAAGACTGAACGGGCTGCACAACTGGCTGGGAATGTCTATCATACTGCTCGACGTATTGTACTACAACTACTTTAGGTATCAGCAAGATCAGGAAGCCCTGGCTGCGGCAGAAAAGGCTCACCAATCAGGCCCTCTCTACGACCACGTGGACGAAGACGAGGAGCCTATACCACCCGCACTATCCTCAGACTATGAACTGGACGTTATCGACACTGACTCCACCCTCAAGGCAACCCACCACCAGGTTATTTGAGCTGATTCCATCGCCAACCCATCTTCATATACGGCTCTTTCCATCTGCGTTTTACTTCAACCTCCGAGTGCTATCCTAGTGCTTCTCTTCATCAAATGCCCCGAGGCTCCCAGTAGTCGCATCCCAGCGATGTTAGCTTTGACTGTGGCTGCTCTCACAATAAACAAGAGATACGCTGATATGAAGTCCTGGGCTCGCCATCCATTCTGAAGAATCCTGTTAAAAAAGGTAAGATGCTGTGATGCATCTCAAAACGACCCAAACAATAATACTAGCAGTTTCCTCAGACGTATTTTTGCCGCTTTTGGAGTTAAGTGCTGCTGGGATTTTGAAGAGATAGTATTTGCATTCAGCCTCGACGTGCGTGGATAATTGCAATGAAAGGATCGCAGGGCACTCATGGCTTTCATTCATGAAGGGCTCACGATGCCGTCACTTCAAGACACTGCGTTATTCTAGCATCAATGAGAAGTAGAACCGGCTCCAATGACTCGCTACTCAGCTCTATAACATAGCAGGTACGGTGGTGATGCTGCACGAGAAAAATACACGTTCCACGCCGAGGGAAATCGAGGGATACCTCCGAAACAGTTGAAAACGAGCCATCTACGAGAAAAGAGACTGAACTTGGCAATGTAATATAATTGGGATATCGATGCCGTCGGGAGCCTCTTTCAAGAGTTACTGATGTGGGGTACGGGGACAGAAGAACGAGAAGCCATCTGCGCCCAAACACTAAGAGGACACAAGGTTTGCTTTCCTCAGCAATAAAATTAACAAGCAATTGGAGGAGATATTTATATTCATAACTATGTATGTATAGGACACTTCTTTTTATATAACCCTGTAATAGCTTGTAATTGTCCTCTCTGTAACAACATAACGTATTATATGACAGGATTAAGTGTCGTAGAAGGCGATGTCTCTGAAAAGAAATTCCGGGAAGAGAAAGTCCTTTCATTTCCGCATACCCACTCAGGAGGTGAAGTATTGTTAAATACAAAGCTATTTGAGCAGATCACTGCAGTGTTACTATTGACCGGATCCAATATAAATAGCGAGAGAAGCTTAAGATTATTCTGTGTTGTGATCAACTTCGAGAACTCCGAAAAGAGTTGTTTTCAGATTTCCGTTTCAAGTTGTATCGCATAAAAGTTCAAGAGAAATTAACCAAATCCACGAGATCATACCTAGCAAGATAGCACCACCACCCGCTGAACAATTATTACCATGCCATCAGCTTCGATATTGAGGGCAGAAAGCTCCATGATGAGAAATCTTGCAGTTTCCGTAGTGCGATTCTTCAAGGAATTTGTAGACAGCGTTGTTGTCTCCGTGAACCAAAGTGAAGGTAAGAACAAGGAGAAGAGCCCAGGAAAAGGCCAAGAACCAGACTCCAAAACTAAGAATGAATCTCCAAAAGAGGCAGAAGCAAAAGCGGCCCAAACTGCCAAAGCGGAGGGTCCTGCTAAAATAGAAGAGGAAGCCTGCCGAGAGGAAGTAGAGGCACTCCAGAGATCTGTCGGCGAGGGTGAGCCTAAGAAGGCTACGACAGATGTCATGCTGTTCCCAGCAGAACACAATGTAGACGCTTTACTTTTTGGCAGGTCCTCTGTGATTCCATGCTCCTTAGACATAAACTCTTTGGACACTCCAATGACCGTGTCTGTGACGCCAGAAGGCAACTTCAGCTGCAAACTCAACAAAGAGTCCTTTGCTAATTTACAAGGAACGTCAGTGAACCCCGCAGAAAAGTCACCCCCACTTGTGGGCAAAAACCTGCCCATTTCACCCCAAAGTAATAGCTCGACTACTCCAATGAAGGAAGAAGACGGTTCAATCAAGGAAGACGGTGGGAAAGAAGAGGCTCCTGCAGAGGCAGACAAAGAGGGAAACTATGTTTGCCACTATTGCGATGCCAAATTCAGAATCAGAGGTTATCTGACCCGTCATATCAAGAAACACGCTATCCGCAAGGCGTACCACTGCCCGTTTTTCAATCCTGATGCTCCTCCGGAGTTGCGGTGCCACAACTCCGGTGGGTTCAGCAGAAGAGATACTTACAAGACGCATTTGAAAGCCAGACATTTCATATATCCGAAGGGCGTTAAGCCGCAGGACCGTAACAGATCTTCTGGACACTGCTCCCAATGTGGCCAATTTTTTGAGAATACCGATCAATGGGTGGAGCAGCATATTGAAACGGGTGAATGTAAAGGTCTACCAAAGGGCTATTTGAAAAATATCAAGAGTGAGAGAAAATCCGGCAGGTTAAGAATGATCAAGACTTCAAATGGGCACTCTCGGTTTATATCGACCGCCCAAAGTGTTGTAGAGCCAAAAGTTTTATTGAATAGAGACGCCTTGGAGGCGATGGCGATAGTTGCTCAAAATACCAACAGATCTGATATACTATCTAAGTACGGAAACAACAAAATCATGATGAGTTCCGACAATTTTAAAGGCGAGCCAAAACCAAAGAGAAAATACGCAAGGCGCAAGGTGCTCTCTTCAAAAGAGGGGGTCAAGAAAGATTACGACAGCCCAATGCAGTTCTCCAGTATGGAAGGCACTCCTTTTGAAAGCTGTGGAATGTCGTCTTCTGGAAGCAATTGTGCCTCAGAATATATGGATGACGAGACCGCTTTAAACGAAATTTCGTCGTCCTTGAATCCTTCCCCGCCAGATCACCAAGTTCTAGAGTTAGTACCAACTAATTCGTCGGCGTCTTCGCAAGAATACCATCCACTTATGGTGAATAAGAATGAGCCACCAATAAAGCAGGCGATTGGTCTTTCGAATTACCCCGCCGCAGTCAAATTCAATGATCCATTTAGCGTTCCCTTGGACATGGAGCAATGTTCTTTCTTCGATGGGACATACATCACGGACTTCCACAGCAATGCGGCAATGCTTGCAGATCCCCATACTCAAAACAACTGCAACAATATTGCTATTAATGAGACTTTAAGGAATGAAATGGACCCCATCGCACAGGCGGAGAACCACATACGAGAAAATGAGCAGTATATGAATTTTTATAACTTCACTCATGGACATGTAAATACGGATTCTCATGCTACTGCTTGATGCATAGGTCTTTGAGGGCTCACTGCTTTTTTCGAATGAGTTTGTTCTGGAATTTTGGAGGTTTTTTTAATAACATATTGACAATAATAATAATTTAAGGGGTTGTAGAGGGGCTATCGGACTGCTTCTCATATCTTAACACTTTAGTGTTAGGAGTAATAGTTAAATACTGATTTAATATATATCATAATGAAAATAAAGTTGTAATCAGAATGCATTGTTCTCAAGCAGCCTGAAGGCAGCGATAATTTGATTTGAAATTGGTCTTCATCATCCTTTACGAGACATTATCATCAGAAACTTGTTTATTTCAGGCCATCGCATCTACACTTCTGCGAACTTTAGGTCTAAATTATACAATATACAAAGGCAACTCCGCTAAAAGCATAAGAACTCTCACCCTTTAGTACCATTTCAGATAGCTTTTAAAAAACCTGATGCGATCATGTCAGAGGATGAAGGGGACGATATAAACTTTAATGAGCTGGTAGGAAATCTACTAAGCTCCCACAACGCCAATAACGAAGAGGAACAACGTGTAAACACTAACCCCAACCCAGATCATGATCCACTCATACATGATGATAGCTTAGAACATGCCGGATCCGAGAATGATACAGGGCTTGCCGAATTTAATGTTGAAGGCGACGATGACGCTCTAGCAGCGGTAGTGGCCAACGCCATTCAAAACATGGACGAAGAAGGAGTACCAGCAGAAGGGGTCTTCGGCAAGGAAAGTATCGAGGCTACCTCCAAAGATCCAACGGATGAGCAGCAACAGGAAGAATGGGCTCGTATCCTACAGCAAGGCCTTCTCCAAAGCGGCGACGAGGAGGCCCCCGCCCATCAAACAGCTCAACAGCCCACCGAACAGTTAGATCAGGATGACGAAAATCTCAGAAGGGCAATCTTGGAGTCCTTGCAAGAGCTGAACGTGGATGATAAGGAGCCAGAAAGTACTGGAGGTAGAGATGATACAAAATCCAAGCGTTCATCAAAAAAGTCGTCAAAGAAGAAAAAAGATAAATCTAAGACGAGGGACTCAGAAAAAGACAAAAATGTATCTTCAAAAAAAAAGAAGCATTCTAGGGACCATAAGAAGAGCTCACACCAAAAAGACTCAGAGAATTTGCTGACTTCAGAAGATGTAATACGGGGATTTATGCAGCATGAAGCTGGCTCTTCAGAAGCAGACGTTAACCAGGGAGCAGACGAAGAAGATGCAGAGACTCATGCATTAGTGGAGGCAACGTTGAAAGCCTTCGAGCGTGAACTTCTAGGTCCTGCCACGACAACTAGTTCCTCTTCTCAACGCAAACAGTCTACAAACAAGAAATCCACTAAAGTATCAACATCTGGGTCTTCGAAGAAAAAGAGGTCATCGGCAAAGAAGAAATCTGAGGCTTTAAAAGCTTCGAACTCCAATGAGGCAGGAACTCCTTCAATGGATCTCTCCATCGAATCATCCCAGGAACCTACCAAGAAAGAAAAGAGAAAGAAAAAGAAAAAGGCGAGTCGGGCGACTGATACGTCTAAAAATGACTATGACGATGATGAGTTTTCAAGAGCGCTGGCGGATATGGTTAATCAAGTTGTCAATACCTCGTTGACGGACGCAGGCCCTCAGGTTACGGAAACTCCTCCGAAGCTACGAAAAGAACACACCTCAGCTGTCCCCTCTTTAGAAGCTCAAGCGAAGGTTGGAAATGATCAGATCGACCCGAATGACCAGAATGATGATACTTTTGATTTGAATCAAATTATGCAGAAGGCAATGGCAATGGCATTCCAAGAGCAAACTAAAGAAGGTATTGATACTTCGGTGATGGAAGATTTCAACCGGGGCTTGGGTGATTTTGGAGTCCCTGATATACTCACGCCGACTGCTGTATCTCCCAAGAAGAAAAAGTTAGAGAGGACAGCACCTAAGAAACATGTATCTAAAAAAGATAAACCAAGTAGAGGACTCGCAAAAAACCTAATTGTTGATAGGCCTGTTCAAGCCAGTGGTAAGTCCAAATCAAAGAAGGCTAAACCAGAAAAACCTCAACCATCACCAGAGGAGTTATTGAGAAAACGGTATTCATTAGCAGCAAAGGCAGCTGCATCTGCAGCTAGGAAATTGATAACCGAGAAAAATAGAGCTAGTAAAGCACAATTGAAGTTGGAACGTAGAGTGGCCCGTGAAGAAAAGAAGCAGATAAAGAAAGTCAAGGAGGAAGAACTTCTAGCGGAGCGAAAAGAATTAGAGAACATCGTTGCTAGAGGTCCACCGTACCCGGCCGATTTGAGGCTCACCAAGAGTGGAAAACCAAAAAAGCCCTACAGAAGATTAACCAAGGAAGAGATGGAGAAAAGAGCCTCTATGCCTTCTGAAGATATCAAGTCAAAGAAGGTAAAAAAACCGAAGAAGAAAAAATTGAAGAAATTGAAGAGAATACCTTTGTCAACCTTGAGAAAGATACCGTTGTTCAACTTTGTCAAAAGTAATATACCAGCAGCGGTGAGACAACGATTAAATGGAATCGATGATACGCTAAAAAAAATTCCTCTTCAATCCTACAAATTAGACATTAACAAGCTGGCTCCCCCCGAGAGAGTTTCAAAAGAAGAAATGGAGCAGTATAAGTCAAGCAGTGCCGACGAAAGTACTGCGAATAGATTAAGAAAGGCCGTTCTATCCGCCTCTTTTGATGTAGCGCGAAAGACAGTCATAAGAAGGGAGAAGATTCCTTTTCATCCACCTTGGGATATTCCTTCTCAACCACCTTTCGCCTTGCCAGTAGCCAGAAGAAGAAGAAAAGAAAGAAGTAGAAGGGCTAAAGAAGAAATTAGAGGACTAGAGGATAAGAGACGCCCTAGAGATTCTTCCGTAGTCTTCAATGCAAGAAACAGAATAATACCTGCGGTTTTATTTCCTATCATCAATACTCTTAAAGCTGCAGCTAAAGCCAAGGCTGCATCTGGTGCCAGCTCTGAGGAAGCAAGTCGTCATCTGATGACAATCATAAGACACACCAAGAAATCAATCGCGCAAACCTTGGCATCATCAAGAAGACATTCGAGAACTGACTATTCAGCCATTAAGACTGAATCGGATATTCAAAGGTCTCAGGAAAAAGAGCAGAGGTTGAAAAGGATACCAATATTTAGTCTCGCCAATATCAGAGAAATCGAGGCCAAAGAAAAGAACCACTTACAAACTCTTCAGCAAAAAAAAATAAGCGTTCCGACAGTGATTAAAGTTGAAGAGGATGAGAATCCTCGAAGAGAATTTATTGACCTGGAAATCTTGCAAGATTCTCCCCAATCAGTAGCTTCAACTCATAGCACAGAGATTCGGCAACCGGAGAAAGACGCGAATGAGTTCTTAGAACAGAAGGAAGATTCTCCGAAAGTGAAGATTTCTGAGGATACGATAATTTCTAACTCGTCTCCCGGAATAACCAATAATGCAGCTAATGCTGATTGTCAAACAAGTACCAAGGAGCCGACTTCGAATATTGGGGTCGTTCGAAAGGTAGGGAGTACTGAAAAAGATGCAAGGAATAATGAAATGGAAGCCTCTTCAATCAAACGTGAATTAGATGAAGAGCTTCCGGCTGTCATGAAAGCGGGAGATAACTCAAACGGGGGACAGAAAGTCCGTAATGTTGTAGAAATTCTCATGAAACAACAGCTTTCGCGAAACAATAAAGATTCTGTAGATCTTCCGTCAAATTTCGAGAACATTATTACTGCCACAATAGGGGAGCTGATACCTAGTCTTGAAGAAGAGAGTTTACGAGAAAACAACGGGGATCTCAGCCGTAAGCGTCCTAGAAAAGCACCGCCTCAGGTTTTGAATTTAGATGGGCTAGTTCCTCCCAGCGCCCGTCAGTTGATCCCGAAGATTGAAGAGAAGAAGCTTCTTGGTACCGAGTCTTCAGTTCATTCAAAGCCAGGAAAAAATAGAAAAAGAATCGAACAGGTAACCCCTTCATACGTCTTTAATATTCCTGATCCAAAGGAGACACAGGGAAAGCGAATAATGTTGCTCAAACGAGCAAAGCAGCACTTAAACAATGAAGAAATGAACATTTTGAAGAAAGAAATGAATAAAGAACGTAAGAGAAAGTGGAGAGAGGCGAATGTAGAAAAAAATTGGGAAAATGATTTACGTGCAAGACTCCGGAGACGAGCAAACGGTAAGTTTGGCGACGCTGAATCACCTGAAAAGGAAGCATGGTTCACCGATGAACTAGCGAAGAGCCTAGCAGACAGAGGGACTAAAAGAGAAAACGACAGTGCCTTGAAAAAAGCTACTGGTTCGACCAATTTAGGTGATAATGAGGTCTTGAACATGATTGCAACTACATTGAATAAGCTGGACGTTGCCAGAATGTTAGAAAGAGAACTAAACGAAGAAGTGCATAAGCGATTTGATAACGTAACGAGAAAGCCTAATAAAACTAATACAGAACTCATTCTTTCCCCGGCCCAGCCTTCAGTAACAACTGGAAGTCATGACACATCGGAAGGAGATGCCTCTAAATACCGCGAGGAAAGAAGACCAAGTGAAAACCAAGTAGATGAATTCAATGAGGATGGCACGCTTAAGCGCCCATATCCTGACGATATTTCTGTAGATGTGCCTGTGATGAAAAGACCGAGGTTCCTAACCGTCAACGAAAATGATCAATAGGCGTCATTACTGCCCTGATTTTTTGACTGTTCTTCAGAGAATCGATCAGAACAACAAGCAAAATAGATAACTCCAATCAGTATTTAGGTGGGGCGCTATATTCCTCTAAGTATCTATTACGCACCTTTCTATAAATTTTGCATAGTCGAGAGTCCTGTAATACACGGAGTCAAAACTTCAAACTAATCGGTTCAGCGCTCGTCCTTTCAATCAGTATTTGTTACGAGAGCCAAGAGAGTAATGGCATAACCAATATACTGCTTGGCTTTAATGTATAGTGGAGGAGCCCTATTTTGATCTGGCTGTCACAGAGCAAACTCAAGCCGAAAGTATGAGCTGGCGTGAAGCCATATATCGACCCCTCTAAATTGTCTAAAGTTTGCAGCTGCACATAGGTGCGTTTCCACTAAGCGTCACTAATGTGTTGCCTGAAAAAATGCCAAGTCAAGAAGACTTGTATTACTCATTCCTGACTCGCAGTAAATGAAGAATCTTTGTTACTGTTGGTTGCTTAGCTGCAGGGATGGCTGCTATCACGTTTGAGCAAGCTGACCCTTCTCATTTAACCTGCTATTTCTCTTTGTTTGCAGTTATATATGTGGTTTCACCGTGGCAGCTATACAACAGCCAAAAGGCAGCTCATTCTATTTGATGTTTCAGTCTTGTTGTGCTAAGAGTAATAATTACTATCTTTGAGTGTCTTGAAATGTGAATGTTGCGTGGAGATATGCCGCAAGATTCGGTATGACCTTGGCTTCTTCAATCTTATTTTGATACAGCACTACCTTTGATCACAAAAGCCAGTGGATTTAGACGACCCACTGCAACATGACAATATTCAATTAGAGGGGAAGTGAAACAAGGTAAATAATTTTGCGTTGCTCTAGATCACGTAGAGGATCTGAGTTTTTTTTCATAAAAATAAAAAATATATATAAATAATCCTCTCAATAATAAGAACTTGCCAATAGAAACAAAAAATCGGTAAGAAAAGCTTTTATCTTACCCGTAAGTGAGCCCAAAGTGCACCTACTGTTATAATGATTCAATTCACAAGCATTTAAATAACTTGCTCAGGGTTTCTCTTTTCCCATATGATTTCAGCCGGACCGACTGGTAAAGTAACCATACTTTGGAAGTCTGGTAAGGGCACATCTTTACCTGGAGGGAAATGCCACTTCATGGTTCTAATATAAAGAGACATCAGGACACCCAATTGAACATATGCGAAGTGTTCACCAATACATCTATGTCTACCACCACCAAAAGGCAAATATGGAGAAGAAACACCCTTCGAGATAGCACCAAAACCGTAATCGACTTCTTCACCGCTAGCAGTTGAAGATGCGGCATCATTGTCCCAACGATGAATATTGAATTGAGATGCGTTAGGGAAATAGGTGTCTTGTAGATGGCAAAAACCTGGAGAGACTAGAACATGGTAATTCTTTGGAACGACATAAGAACTATTTGGAACTTGCATATCCCTCATAACTTTACGGAATAAAGAATGTAAAGGATGATGTAATCTTAAGGTTTCCTTTATAGTTTGGTTCAAGTATGGCATCTCTTGTAATAAATCATAAGTCAATTCTTTCTTACCATTATCTAATACGCGCATTTGTTCTTGGTATAATTCTTCTTGAACATCTGGTCTTGCAGCCAAATGGAGCAGAGCCCAGGCAGAGGTAGCAGCAGAAGTATGCTGTCCACCCATCAAAACACCGATTAAGAGATTGGCAATTTCCTGGTCAGTCATCTTGGTTCCATCTTTGTAAGTAGAGTTCTTCATTAAAGAATCGATCAAATCTCTATCTTGAATGTCGTTCTTCTCACGTCTTTCATGAATCAAAGACTTGTAAGTTTCTGATATAACTCTCTGGGCATTGTCTCTTTTCTTGTTGACAGCCAAAGGCAAGTTTGGGAAAACAAAGTTAATTGGAATGAAACCCTTATCTAAATCACCAAATAAGTAAGCAAAACTTGTGTCCAACTTGTCTCTCATTTCCTTACCTAACAAACTTCTTGCTGCCGTGAAAATGGTCATTTCAGGCTGAGTCACCATAACATCTATCTTACCACCTTTACTTTCATTAATATTATAATTGCTCGAGGTTTTGAAATACTTGTTGACCTCCTCAACCATCAATGGAACATATTTCTTGAACGCATCAGTAGATAGAGCAGACTTACAGAACTTCTTTTGGTCCATCAAACGACTGTTGGAACAGTCGTAGATGACACCTTTGCCAAAAACTGGTGTAGTCAAATGAGTATAAGCTGCCTCAGCGGAAACATCGGCCAGTTTAGCATTGAAAATGAATTCGTGACCTTTAGAACCCAAGTAAACAGTCATAACCTTACCCAAAAGAACGAAAGAAAAGATATCGCCATATTTGTCTTGACATTCTTTAAAAAACTCGTATGGTCTGGTACCGTATGGAATAGCACTACCAAACCAGGGAATCCAATGAAATACCAAAGGAGGACGGTCACTTCTGAACGAGTATAAAAATTGCCAGACAAGGTTGTAAATGAATGGGGTTAGCACAACGATGGAAATTTGCTGCGCCAACGACAACGATAAAAAGTTTGAGATGGCCAATTGACCATACTCTAAAATTTTGGCCACCATGGACCCAGAACCTGACTGAGACATTACAAAAAGTTACCAAATTGGATTCTCTCGAGCAAGCAATTCAATCAAAGATAAACCTTATCCAAAGTGGTAAGCACAAGAAATCAATCCTTAATTTATATATATTTAAATATTTTTAAAAGTGATAGAAAATGTTAGAGGTTTATCATTTTCACACGTCTCCATTCAGTTTATCGCGTGTTCCTGTTCAAAGGCGCAGGGCAGGGCTAAAGAGGAAAATCTAAACGAAACTAAACGAAAGTTAAACGAACGCTGCTGATCGACATTTTTGATGACAAGAGGGCTTTAAACCGTAGTGCAGAAACCTGAAGAGCTGCAGCTGCCTTGGCGATGCATTGTTATACGATTGAAATTAGTAATTATGGTTAAAACTATCGGTCTTAACGGTATGGGGGCATCGTTTATGCGAATGTGATACGAGGGTGGTTATAGTAGTTACAATTGAAGTACGAACGCTTCACGTCTTGCCAGTTTTGATTTAAAGGGACCGATATATTCGTATACTTGCAATCCATACCATAGTTGTTAACGTCGATCACAACGATCTTTTGATAAACGTCGTAACATAGCGACCTGTCGGCACCAAGTCCATTGAAAAACGAAAAGATGCCTTCCGGCTTAAGTAACCCCACCACCACATCATAGAGGTCTAGCATGTCTTGGTAGTGTTCACTAAAAGTGTCGTAATATATTCCGTCGAAAAAGGTACTACCTTCATCAAGAAGCTTGTTCAAAGAGTCTTGCCACTTGCCTTCCAGGATGACAACATTAGCACGTTCATACCAGCCTTCATTCTTCATCCTGTTGAGAACATCAGGATGTGCTTCACATATATAGTGCTTGGTAGGGCTTTCCTTTTGGATGAAGTTATCGATAATCCCCATCCCAAACCCAATGTTAAGCACGCATTTTTCCTTCGATTCGTTTGAACAGATGGTCTGTGCCGCGATTTGCATTATTTCGGTTTCCCAGTCCATCATAACACCATCCCTGTTCTCTTTCGTGACGAGAGAATCTTCAGTATACTCCAAGGGCGTGCTCAAATAGGTCTTGGTATCGTCAGCTGTGCGATCTGTTGTATCGCCCAGATCGCTCTCAGCAAAGTCGCTTGCCTGTGGTGAATCTATAAATTCAACTTCACCGCCATTGAGTTTTCTTAACAACAACTCTGCGCTAACACCTGCATCCACCACTCTTTGGTACAAGCTGCCGTGGCGGGGCTGCCCTCTCTCCAACAAGAGGTCCCCAATTGTCTTATTTTCGTAGTCAAGGAAATTCCAACCAGCTCCGTATTCGAACAGAGTGTCGATTATTTTCAATACCACATCAGTCTCCTTTTCAGTCAAGTTCACAGGCAAAGACCTTGCTAGGATGTGCAATGGGGTTGTGTTCGAAGCGTCCTCATCATTTCCATCGGCTTCTTTTCCTTGCTCAAATGCGGCCACTTGCTCTAGAGTATAAGTTGACGGTATACCGCTGGATAAAAATTTAGTCAACTCTGGCAGGTATGCATCCTCAGTTATGGGCCGTGTTGGCAACGTTAGCAATCTATGAAGTTCAGACATATCTCTATACGCTTTTCAATCTGAAGCTTTGCGATGAGCACGGTTTGAGCAGCTTCCGTTTTTTTTTTCGCATAATTTTTCAACGTGTATTATTGAGACATACAGTTTGCTAAGAGAGGAATGTATAAAAAACTATTTACTTGCTTACTTGGCTGCGTCGAATCTCTTCGAAGCCTCGGCCCAGTTAATCACGCTCCAAATAGCTTGGAAGTACTCTACTTTTCTGTTCTGATACTGCAAATAGTAGGCATGTTCCCAAGCGTCGATAGCAACTAGAGGAACCAAAGGACCGGTCAAAGTGTCTTGATTGTAGGTCTGGACAACATCTAGTTTACCACCATTCTCCAGATTCTTGACGATAAAAGCCCAACCAGAACCTTGAACGCCAGCCAGCTTGCTGTTCGTCAATTTGATCAGGTTGTCCAGAGAGCCGAATTGCTCCTTGACGGAATCGGCTAGAGCACCTGTTGGTGGCTGACCACCACCCTGCGACTCAGGTGCCAAGTTCTTCCAAAACAAGCAGTGGTTAGTGTAACCACCACCATGGAATTTCAGGTTTTGCTGAACTCCCACGATCTTTTTGGCGATGCTGGGAGACGGATCCGAAGCCAGCTGCGCACTCAAATCCTGCAACTGGTCGACAGCAGTGTTGAACCCGTTAACGTAGGTTTGATGATGTTTGGTGTAATGCAACTCATTGATCTGGCCCGAGATGTGTGGCTCCAACGCACCAAAGTCCCAATCCAATTCAGGTAAAGTAACCTTGGTTCTTTTAGCAACAAACAGCGAGCCTGTTTTACCAGCTGTCTTGACAGCACTTCTAGCAAACATCTTTTGGCACTTATAATGCTTTAAATGTCGCTCGTTGGGCCGTGCTCGCTACTTCCCTTGTTCCCTTTATATATCCCTTTGCGAAAAAGCAACCCAAACATCATTTTATCGATATGACAATGATGCAATTTGCTCTTTCGGACATTGACTCGGGGAACTAATGGTCCATCAATTTATCACCACAGTCTTTCACGCCCAGTTAACGATGCGACGACGCAGATCCGCCGAACACATCTGCCGCCACCCCTAGATAGCTCTATTGGCAGCTCATCCTGTGCTCTGGATCGCTCTGGATCGCTCTCTTGAAGCCATACTGTCTCTTCTCTCAGGCTTTTTCAGCATTGGCAGCCCGGACAGTCCCGGACAGGAGAATTTGCAGTTACCCTGTGTAAAGAATCATATAATGTCCGGACTACCCTGTTGGTGTCCGGCTTTGTTTCATTACCCCGCCATTGATCATTTTTGGAGGTCCCTGTTCAAATGTCAATAATGAATTGAAATGAGCATTAAATCGCTTTCCTGCAGAATATCGGGATATACTTGCCATTAAGCAGCACATCTGCAGAAAGGGCATTTTAAAAAGTAATTCAGTTCTATACTTGGTAATGGCACATGTCGTCGCTGAAATCTACTCGCAAGCGGTCGCCGCATGATTTCATATTCAAGCAAGAATTAGGCCATGGATCATATTCGACAGTTTACAAAGCCATTGACAGGAACAACGTAGGCCACATTTACGCCATTAAGGTCTGCTCGAAAGCGCATATAATTAAGGAAAACAAGGTGAAGTATGTCACTATAGAAAAGAACACATTGAATTTGTTGGCCAGGGCGTGCCATCCCGGGATTGTTAGACTGTACTACACATTTCACGATGAGGAAAATCTGTACTTCGTACTGGATTACGCATCTCACGGCGAACTATTACAGTTACTGCACAAGATGGGTAAATTTAGCGAGTCCTGGTCGCAGCATTTCGCTTGTCAATTGATTGATAGCGTAGAGTTTATTCATTCCAAAGGAATCATCCATAGAGACCTGAAGCCCGAAAATCTGTTGTTGAACAGCTATGGGAGATTGATGATCACCGATTTCGGAACGGCGACAACCCCTTTGAAAGAGGAAAAACAGAAGCCGGGAGAGGAAGAGGAGTATTCAAACTGTTCATCGTTTGTTGGTACAGCGGAATACGTTTCGCCGGAGCTGCTACTTTCCAACAAGTGTGATTTTGCATCTGACATCTGGGCTTTGGGTTGTATCATATATCAATTTATCATGGGAGTGCCGCCTTTCAGAGGAAAAAATGAATTACAAACGTTCGAAAAAATTGCCTCATTGGACTACCCATGGAATAGTGCACGGTTCTCATCGAATACAATTAACCCTTTGATCATCAGCCTTGTAAAAAGGATTCTTGTGCTGGATCCCTCTGAAAGACTTTCCCTATCAGGTATGAAGAGTGATAGCTGGTTTGAGAAAGTCGACTGGAACAACAGGGACTTGATCTGGAGAGGTATTTGGCAAATCCCAGAATCGACAAATGGATTTCCTCAAAGGCATAACATGTTATCAAACAAGCCACTGCATATAATCGACACTCCCATAAGGAGTATACCGATAACCAAACAGAAAAAGAAGAAACCCACCAAAGTATCTAACACGACTAGTAGTATAGTCGAATGGAGAAAAAAGCTAGGAATTTCGCAGTTGCAGTCACAGTCGCAGTCACAGTCGCAATCACAGTCGCAATCACAGTCGCAATCACAGTCGCAATCACAGTCGCAATCACAGTCGCAATCACAGTCGCAATCACAGTCGCAATCACAGTCGCAATCACAGTCGCAATTGCCACCACAGATAGGAATGATTCCAACGGGACAGGCTTCTCTACCTGTACAGCAGTTGCCGCAACCGATGATGGTACCACAGCCGGTTGGCACACCGCAGCCTTCGATGGTACAACAACCGACACGCATACCCCAACCGAAAATGGTAGCTCAGCCGGCACGCACAACCCAACCGTCGATGGTACCGCAGCTGTCACGCACGCCCCAACCCATTATTCCACCATCATCTGCAATGGTTCCGCCCGTGCAAAGGTCATCATCGCAACCAGTTTTGACCGTAAAAACGCACGACAATACTTTGTCACGTCCGTTCACAAACCCAACGGATTCCCATAGCAATGGGAATAATAATGGTAGCTATTCGCCGCAGAGGCCGAACAGCATTGTTTTGAAGCAGGACTGTGTTAACATATATGAGATACCCTTCCAGGCAGACGGCCCACAAATGTCCTTGCGAAGTTACAATAAAATCAACAATGACATAATCACAGATCTTGTCTCGAAATGTAAAAGCGAATTAAAAACTGCATCGAAAACCCCCAGGTTATTAACTCTCTTTAAAGATGGAACATTATCATATAAGAGTGATGGATTTTCTAAACATATTGTGAATGTGGGAGACTCGGATTTGTCCATGTACGATTTTGAATTCTACGAAAAGGATAGCAAAGGATTTTTGATCTTGGAGAAATATAGGTATAAGATTTGGTTTATCTCACTACCCATTGTCCCAACCACAGTTCCAATAGGTCCAATAATAAATAGGACCGAGAATTGGGTTGACTCTTTTTTCCGGGCTCGCCAAATGTTGGATGATCAAACAATTGTCGACAAATTAAAAAATATCGAATTGGCTGAGCCACACAAAATAGAGCGGTCTCCATCTCTTATCAATTCCCCAGTGACTAGCACTGCTGCGAAAGAAACCACAAAAACTACTAGACCCAGGGCAAGCAAAAAAAGGCCTCAGCCTTCAAATAGAAGCGTTAGTTCGAATGGGAATTCCGAGAGACGCCGAGTGCCATCTTCTCCTTCCACTGGAGCATATTTGAAATACAATGTGCCCAAAGCTTCACCCCAGCATCTAGCTTCTCCCACCTTGTCATCTCCAATGGCAAATTATACGAAACATAATGGCCCGCGGGCCTCGCCCCCACCACTCCCTGTGTCATCGCCAACAAGCCCTCACTCGGCACCTTATGCAATGAAAAAATACGCTGTGCCAAATAATATGGTCATTAGCAGTAGCCGGTACGAAGTATTGAGCGCCCTGAAACAGACCACTGGCACCGATGTTGCCAGTAGTGGGGCCTCGGCGGCATTTAGGAGTTTGCAGAAGAAAAGGTAAATAAATAGGTGGCCCAGTTTTCAATCTAGAAGTACAAAATAAATACACAAGAACACATCAGAACTATCGTGTGAAAATTATTAAATACGTAAAACCTAAGTAGACTATGATATTTTGTGCGCCGAAGATCGACAAAAATAATACGGTTTCTTTATATTATAGGAGTTCATTCTAGGATACTCGCATCGAAGTAAAGACTAGGATCTAATGCAGATATATCGGCAGATTTGGTTTCGCCCTCTAACAATAGTTCTGCCATCAGCTTACCGGTACCGGGCGCATTGTTGATACCCCAACAGGAGTGTCCACTAGCAACATACAGACTTTCGACATTAGTCTCACCTACTAATGGGCCGGAACTCGTTGGTACGTTCAATACAGGCAAGTAGCAAGCCTGTCTCTTCAAGATATGACCATCAGACAAGTTTTTGGATAGCTTTGATACATAATGGTAGAGCTCATCACACTTCTCGCGCACCACTTCAACGGCATCCGTGGTTTCTGGCAAGTCAACCAGGGTATCACCCTCACCGCACACGTAAACTTCATCTTTTCTTGCGTACATTTCAGGAGAAAAGTACTCGTTTTTGCCGATCTTTAATTCCGTGAAAATGGCGTAAGGCGAAACCGTACCGGTACTTGGTTTCAAAGTGATGGAATGAGCTCTCAAACCGGAAATTGGGCAATCGGGCAAGATTTTCGAGGTCCATGGCCCCATCGTTAACACAACCTGTTGAGCGTCGAGGATATCGATCATGTCGTTGCTCGATGAGTCGATATTTGTAGTTGGGTTGTAAGACAGGCCACAGCACATCCCCGCCTTGTTATATTGAAGCTTTGTCACTTTGCCCAGGATCAAATCGACAGCACCGGTCTCCATTGCCTTCAGCAAGAGGAAATGCGTAAACTTGAAGGGATGCACTTGGGCAGTAGAGTCCGTGCCACCCAGAGATGACCAGTCCTTTACCAGACTCTTCTTGATCCAATTCAGGTCTGAAGGCAACGGATTTGATGGGTCTCCCAACGGTGACGTATTGGATATAGAGAGAGATGACCCCTCATCGTTTGGAAGATTTGTCGAATGTTTCATCTCGATGAAGGAGTTCTCATTCGATTGGTTCATTTTTAGAAGCACATCTTCGTCGTCGTCGTCATCATTACTTAGGTTTGTTTTTTTGTTAATATTATCATTGCCTGCCTTTCCGTTCGCGTTCAAATTGGATACGCTAGCGCTGCTGCCATGGAAGCCTGCGCTGTTCTTGTAGTACAACGAGTCGTCGTCCTGGTCGCTTGTCTTCCCCGTGCCCACAGTAGCATTCAACTTCTTCTTCAGCGACAGACGATTCCCATTGGAGCCGGCGTCAGACGACGAGCAGCTGGAGCCTGAACTCGATGAACTGGAGCTCGAGCTCGAGCTCGAGCTCCCACTGCAACTCAACGCCTCCTCCTCATCGGAAGCTATGTTTTGCACGTCCGCCTCCAAAGACACTGTGGTTAGCCGTCTGTAATCCCAATTGGCCTCACCGTCGTACTCGTCGCTGAGATCCTGGTGAAGCTGGAAGCTCAGCGGAACGATCTGCTGAGGGAACGCCCACGACGCCAGCAGCCCCCCGGCTTTACCAGAGGCTCCGCCGGCAACTCGCTTGCTCTCCAAGATCGTGATGTGATGCGTGGACGGATGGAAATCCGGATGTCTCGTCAGATAGTAAGCAGTGCACACACCAATGATACCCGCACCTACAATCACGATATGATGCTTGCCCTGACCCTTACCAGAGGGATGCGACAAAAACGTCAACTTATCTATGAAGTCTGTTGGCATACTAATTATTGCTTTGCTGGTTCCGCGTCTCCTCGTCTCCTCGTCTACGTCAGCTAGTCCTTCTTGATCTATAGCTAAACCGTGCAGAGACTGTTATTCCGACAAAACTCTACGACACAAATATATATATATATAGACACATGCAAGAAGTGTAAAAACAGCGTTAAATTTCCCAGACTGGCCCAGGCACCTACAGCCCTTGGCTCAACATGCCAACCTGCTAGCTTGTCGTATTGCTTGGGGTTCTCCTGCGATTGGCTTGCGAACGTTTGTTTGTTCGTTCGCAACTTGCAGCTCGTAGCACCGTAAAAAGAAACACCGAGGAGGATCACTTCGCTCTAAACGAATCACCTTCTCCCCTCGGCATGGGGCGCCCGGAGGCCCGAAGAAGGAAGGCCAACGGGGTGTTCGGGTAACGGAGGGCGGGCAGTGGGCCAGCGAATGGGAACAGTTGTGGCGCTTCTCTCGAGGCCGACGTGCCGAGTGAGATGAGGTGAGCTGATGAGCCGGGACCTTTTTGTGTCTGCTACTACAACTTACGTACAGGTATATCTATCGCATGGCTAGGCCGGGTGCGGTGGGCCTACGTACGTGCTTCTGTGCACACAGGAGTGCCGGCGGGCGGGGGTTGTGGGCGGCCGGTCTCGTGATCACCAGATACGTACGAAATGATACAGGGCTCTCCGGTCCTATGCAATGAAGGCCAGCACCAGCAGGACGATGAGCGCGATGATCAGGAGGAGTATGCAGCAGTCGTTGAACTTCTCCTTGTTCTTCTCGTAGACCCACTCGAGCTGGCGGCGCCCTCTTGACAGCTTGCTAGTGAGGGAGTCCAAGTTGCCGTCCATCTCGTCGAGCAGCTGGCCCTGGTCCTGGAGCTCCTCGCCCATGATCTGGGCCTGTGCGTGCAGATTCGTCATTGTGTGGTGTATGCTGTCGAGATGTGTGTCTTGTTCCTGGAGCATCTGCTGCTGGAAGGGGTTTTCGTAGAGCGCCGGTTGCTCGGTTTGCGAGGCCTCGATGTCGTCGGGGACACCTTGGGACAGGGAAGGGCTGTGTGACTTGACCTGCAGGTCTGCCAGAGCTGTTTTCAGGGTCTGGACCTGCGCTTGGCGCTCGGCAACATCTTGGCCACTGCGTTTCATCACTTCACAGCTTTTCTCCAGGTCTTGGATGGTCTCTTCTACGTCCTTCATGATTTCGTAGACCTCTTCATTCTCTTCCCTGGAGCTACCATCCAGGTAGTGGTCGAGTCTGTCTATCTGTTCTTTGGTGTCCTGCACCACTTGCTGAAACGGGTCCTGGTCCATGTTTGTTGCGAGTACAGAGGGGTTGTGCTCTCCTCATTTGTTATATTTATATAGCTGTAAACCGGCAAGCTTCGTACTCGCTTTTATCTTTTCACCAGAAAAAAGCCAGGGTCGAAAGCGATGAACGAACAAGATGAGCCACGCAATCACGACGATCTGAAGAAACTTATCAACCTCTCAGAGACTGTGGGTGGCTCGCAGACAAGGAAGTATCTGAACGACAACGTCACGCCCCACCTGCTCAATGGCATGCGGCTGCTGGCAAGAGAAAAACCAAGTAATCCGCTGAGGGTGCTTGGCGAGTATCTGATCAAACAAAGTGAAAATGAAAACGGCTCAACATAAGCTATATACATGTTAAAGGGGACGGCTAGAACTTTTCCTGTTCCAGGTCGATCGAGTCAGTGTTTATCATTTCGAACCCATAGCAACAAACCAGACTCATTAGGCCAACTCTCCACCCGTTCCAGAGCCCGATGGTTGTCTCCCTAGCCTTGACGGAGCTCCAAACACCCTCGTATTTAATTGGTTTTATAATTAGGTCTGTCTTCGCAATATTTAGCGAGCTTTGGCTCGAATCGATTAAGAAATTAACTTGACACCGGCGCAGCAGGTTCTCGATAGGGAGCTTGGCGAACAATTCCATGAATTGCGATACAAATTTGAGCGAGCTGTACCACTTAACCTGCGAGTGCTTCTCAATGTTGAATTGGTGGTAGATTAATACGTCAAATAATTTGTTGAACGCGACGTTACACACTGATTGTACAATGGTCAAGACCCACATGTCCATTGGTATCTTGACGCCGTCCTTCGGCCACGACCAGTCTCTGACGAGCTTTCGCAAGCTTCTGATAGGTTTTGATCCTCTTTGGATGGAAGTAATTATAAATCTTGTTCTGATGACATCCAGCGGTAGGAGAACCATCTTTGTGAAGATGTTTGCGGACAGCGTTAGGATAATAGAGTACTTCAGATTTGGAGAATGGATCAAATCTAGGAAGTACGGATCCGGGATACCCAGGAAGGGCGAGAGTAATCCTGTAAACCACGCATCGAGTGTCATAGAGAGGAAATTGTAAATGAACGTCGTATTATTTGCCTTCCACAAGCCACGTATACCTTCGTTGTCCATTAGGGAGTTCATGATGTCGATGGTGCTGTTAGATTGCGGTGCAATTAGTATTTCATTCCCGTTGGCATAGTCTTGGAATTCTTTACTCGAATCTTCCTCACTCAATGACGAGGATCTCCACTTAGAGGCGTCATTTGCGGTAGGGAAAAAGTCGATGTCCTCGTTGAAGTCATCTTCATGTGTTTCGTCTTCTTCCATCGCCTCATCGTTTTCCAAAATGACAGGTGACGATACGACGTTATCTACTCTTAACCTTAATTCACTAAAATCCCCAACTTGCAACAAGCACCTTGCGACTTCGAATGGCTGCTGGACTAAATGTCTAAAATACTTCCTCAAAAACTGATCAACAAGCTGGCTTGCTATTTTTTTCCAAAACCTGACGTTCAGAAAATCGCTCCACTCCATATCGCTTAGATTCTTTTGGGTGTCAGTGTTGGCCCCAATACTCTCTTTGCCAAAGAGCGTCTTGCTATCCCCAAATGATAGACCTGATAACAGACTGCCAGAAGCTTTCTTGGAGAATGGGCTTTTGCCAAGCCTCTTACCGGCAGATTGCACTATAGCTAATTTTGATGCAATGGTTTGCCCATTCACATCTACCACACCTTTGTCAGGCCTAAAAACGGCAGAGTAGCCCGCATTAAAATTATCAGAATCATAATAAGGTCTGGCCTGTAGCCTATTTCCAGGTTCATCCATATTCGTGAGCCCGCGTAGAACGTTTCCAGTCTCTTTCTTCTATCTCTGTGATCTTCATCCCACCCTTGACATCGGTTATATATTTCTTTTCGCGAGTTAAGGTAACTTTATTATTCTAAAAAGAACGAAAATACAAAACCAAGAAATCCCTGCGGCAGCTAGTAACGAGATTACCGCATATCTATTTTACAGTCGAACTGGAACCCGTTTCAGTCTTCAATATCCACTCAGATTTTTTCGAAAAAGGCTGACAAGGTCTTTCAGGGGCGGCTCGAAGTTTATGTAGGGCGGTTTTCCAGAAGATAGCTCGACGAAACTCATCGACGCCCAATTGCGTTGGGAGGAGAACTAACATATATAATTTCTTGTAGCCGATCTATTTCAAGAACTGGTCGTATTTTTTGAGAGTAAAGCGTTAGACCTTTACTATGCGGAACATGTCAAGCCAATAAATAAACTGAATCGATTGACAGCGCAAATGTGTCGCGAAAAATCCTTTTATCTTGTGTGCATAAAACGGCATTCTCGAGCGTACCCTGCTCTCCACCTTGTTCTTCACCTTCACCTCTAACATGCGATGGCACTCAATAGCTCCATCTGAACATGGCTCATCTCAGCGGTCAACAGAGCAGCAGCGATACTGATCTGGCCTGTTGAGACTGTTGCTCTTTACCACCCATACAACTATTCCAATAGTTTGAGACCCACACATCCACATTTACAGATCCTCTATTTCCACCGGAGACGACTAAGCGCGCTGTGGATCCTGACGCGCGCGGTCAGAATGTCTCACGTTTGCTCGCTGCTTTAGTGCAGGACCGTGACGCTTCTCCTTTCGCACAGCGCGCGGCCACTCCTGGGGGCAACCGAGCACACTGTTCACTGGGTGGGTCTCTCTTGGGAGGCGGGCCTGCTGTCCAGACAGTCCTCACTGGTCACCTCCTCCCTAGAGCCTCCACCCCGAGCGAGAGACACCATGGGATTGTCTGCCCATGGGGCTAGCTTCGTTTGGGTAGTACGGCAAACTCTGTTCTGTGGGAGGTTGAGTCTGCAAAGTTGGAAAATCGTGAATGAATAGTGAGATGTATACTTCACACTGAAAATACATTGGTTATTAATTAAACACTGCTTGGACCATTAAAGCAATTAAAACAAAGCATACACATCACCAAAAATGGCTAAGTTCTTGAAAGCTGGTAAAGTTGGTACGTATAATACAAAGCAATAATGGATATTCCACAGTGATACTAGACCTATAGTTTCAGCGGGGGTTTTGAGTTTGGATCTCATTGAGACAACCGAGCTTACGAAATGAATTATCTAGTGAATGAGATCTGGTGCGAAATCATATCTTCTAGTCAGAAACGGGAAGTTTCTTACCAATACTTGGGCAGATGAAATTGTTGGAAAACGCACCGAAGATACAAACCCAAACTCACCTATCCCGAATGCAGCAAGGCCTTTATCTCCACAGTTTGCAAGAGAACATTTTACTAACAATTTAATTTCTTCGAAATTATCATTACAGCTGTTGTCGTCCGTGGTCGTTACGCCGGTAAGAAAGTCGTCATCGTGAAGCCTCACGATGAAGGTACCAAATCACACCCATTCGGTCACGCTTTGGTCGCTGGTATCGAGAGATACCCATTGAAGGTTACCAACAAGCACGGTGCCAAGAAGGTTGCTAAGAGAACTAAGATCAAGCCATTTGTCAAGGTCATCAACTACAACCATTTGTTGCCAACCAGATACACCTTGGATGTTGAATCTTTCAAATCTGTCGTTTCTACCGAAACTTTTGAAGAACCATCCCAACGTGAGGAAGCCAAAAAAGTCATCAAGAAAGCATTCGAAGAAAGACACCAAGCTGGTAAGAACCAATGGTTCTTCACTAAGTTGAGTTTCTAAGCCAATTTAATATCCAAATTCATTGTATAAATGGATAATGAATAGGGGAATTCAAAGGATGGATACTTTTTTTATATGTAACTTTTAGCGCACAGCTCATGGCTTTTTTTTGCCTTACTTTTTTTTTAGTTTAATAATCTATGTAAAAAAAAAGAGGAACAACTTCAACTTTAGTAACAGTCTAAATCGTTTGAACAGTTTGAATCATTTTAGTCTCTTCAACTCTTCAAAATATTCATGTCCTCACACGGAATAATCTTGCTCAGGAGCTTATAAAATAGTAAAAAGGATTACCTTTTTTCAGCCCAAACGTGGAGAAATTGGAGACTCAGTAAGCTAATCCCATCAATGATCACAAGCAGGTTCTTTTCTACCGCTGGAATTAAGGGTTTTCTCAAAAAGCCTCAATTTGATGTTAAATCCATCGTCAGTAACATACACCTCTACGAAAAGTCCATACGGAATAGAGGCATTGTTGAAAGTACCAAGGTATTGGAAGAGCTCAATAAGCTGCCCGAGATCCACGAGAGTGAAAGGAAACTGAACAAAGAACTTGCGAAAGTACAAGCCAAACGCAAATCTGTAGAAAGCTGCATAAAAAGTGACAGATCAACGATTAAAGAATTAAGCGCGGATATTAAACTTCTGAAACAACAAGCCCATAGTTTATCGAATGAATTGAACGCCATTGACAACCACGTCTTAGAAATTTGCAGTTCACTGCCAAATCTCATAGCGCCCTCTGTCCCCCTGACCGAACCAGAAATTGTTAAGTGGCTTAATCCAAGCCATTCCAATTCATACGCCGCAGAAGAGAGCCGTCATCATGTAGATATAATGGTGAAGAAGAATATGCTGGACTTGCAAACCGCCTCATATGTAAGTGGGTCTTCCTGGTATTATCTTCTGAATGCAGGTGCGGAACTTGAGCAAGCACTTGTTTCATTTGCAATAGCCAAAGCCAAAAGTGCAGGCTTTCAAATGTGCATACCACCAAGCATTGTTAAGAACGATGTCATCGACGCTTGCGGATTCAGACCAAGGGATATGAATAATGAGCAACAGATCTACCACATTACAGATACCTCACTCGGGCTAACTGCTACAGCAGAGATAAGTCTTGCTGGTCTAGGCATAAATAAGATAATTGATCTATCAACAGGACCTAAGAAGCTTGTAGGACTCAGTCGTAGTTACAGATCAGAGGCAGGAGCAAGAGGCAGAGATACTAAGGGACTATATAGAGTCCACGAATTCACAAAGGTCGAATTGTTTTGTTGGAGTAGACCCCAAGATAGTGAACAACTTTTAGAACAGCTGAAAAATTTACAACAAGACATAGTTCAATCTTTGGGACTAACCGCCAAGGTGTTGAATATGCCAGCTAATGACTTAGGAGCTCCAGCGTTCAAAAAGTATGATATTGAATCTTGGATGCCAGGAAGAGGCTCATTTGGTGAAATCACAAGCGCCTCTAATTGTCTCGATTTTCAAAGCAGGAGGATGAACACTAAATTCCGCAATGAGGAGACTGGAAAATTGGAATACGTGCACACATTAAACGGTACAGCAATGGCAGTTCCTAGGGTAATTGTGGCATTGGTTGAGAACTTCTATGATCCAACAACACAGAAAATTGAAATCCCTCAGTGTTTGAGAAAATACATGGATGATAAGGAATATATATAAAATACATAAAGAGTGAATCCACGGTTCAGCTGATGATGGAGGCAAGTTTGACTTCAACTCCTTTTCCCGTATCTTGTTTCAATAATTCGATATATTTTCAGGCAATATAGAAAAGCCCGAAGTATCGTGAATGGGCACTTTACGAAAGGACAACATAAGGAGGAAAGCTCAGACACAAGAAATGTTGGTCCTAGCTTTGAGTGATGCTCATATACCCGACAGAGCAATTGTATGTTCAAATGAAGCAATACGCACTGTCTAAGTTATATTACTAACAGAGTTCAATATGTTCGCTTAGGATTTGCCCCTAAAATTCAAGAAACTTCTTGGGATTCCAAATAAGATATCACAGGTAGTGCTGCTTGGAAACTGCACCAAATCCTACGAGTTTTTGAAATTTGTCAATGACATATCGCCAAATGTTACGTTTGTACGTGGCGAGTTTGACTGCGCACAGCTACCCACAACAAGAAAGAACCGAAACAAAGAGGGAATACCGATGGATACTATCATAAAGCAAGGTGATTTTAAGATTGGATGCTGTAGCGGCTACACAGTTGTTCCCAAGAATGACCCATTATCCCTCCTAGCGCTGGCTCGTCAATTGGACGTTGATATCTTACTCTGGGGAGGTACACACAACGTCGAAGCCTACACACTTGAAGGAAAGTTCTTTGTTAATCCTGGTAGCTGTACTGGTGCGTTCAATACAGATTGGCCAATTCTTGGCGAAGACGAGATAACAACCAAAAAGGAAGCACATTCTTCTAGTGAAAGGGAGCAGCAACAAATTAAAATAAATGATCAAGAAGCTACGCAGCCTGCAGAGATGGAGAAGGCCGCGTCGAACGAAGACATAGCTCCAGAGTCAAAAAAAAAGAAGGACGAAACCAATGATGATAGGACTGTTGTTGGCGCTAAGGATGATAATGACAAAGATCAAGAACTAGACAAGGACAAAGACGAAGACGAAGACTTCGAAATAGCTGATCTCGACATCGAGGGCTCCAACGTACCAAGTTTCTGTCTTTTAGACATTCAAGGAGCTACCTGCACGTTATACATCTACATATACGTCGATGGGGAGGTGAAAGTGGATAAAGTCGTGTATAAAAAGAATGAGTAGATATGTAATAGATCCACGGCGCCAAACCCTAAAGCACATCATTGAAATATATCGTTATTAATGATATAAAATAGTTTGTCAAAATTTTCAATTTTTCAATGTTATATAAGTCAGTTATCTAACCGATCCTTTCCCTTTCACATAATTCTTCTTTTTGGAAAGAGGATGAGAAAGTTTTTTTCTCTTTTTTACATGATGACTGTGAGTGCATTTGGCTCGAGATGCTACAATATTTATTGTTAGTGTCGGTGTGGAAAAACTCAAGCTACCTATACTTCTTTGTCTGATTCAACAAACTAAAAAACTTGTAAACCAAACGAACTTTGATGTAGATCATTCTGTGAGACATGTTGTTCTATGCAATTAAATTAAATCAAATTATATATAAGATTGAGATGAGATCAGGCTGCTGCCTCCTCCAACAAATCACATTCCAAATCATCTTCAAGTTTCTCGCTGCCCTTTGGATGGGCGTAGTTCTTTGGATGCAATTCTTCCAGGTCGAGTATCTTCTTCATTGCGAAAGCGTCTTCTTCATCCTGGTAGTAGGACTTTTCAATGCTCAACACTTTAAACTCAAGGGTGTCTCTGTACAAATGCAAAGCTGCTCTGTTGGATTTCCTAACGTGCAAGGAAACGTAATCGGCTTTATAAACTTCTCTAAGGGCGAACAAAGCTTGTCTCATTAACTTCTCGGCGAGGCCCATTCGTCTATACGTTCTCATTACACTTAAAGATGTTATATGACCATTTGGGGGCTCATTTTGCTGATCTGGGTCATCGTTCATCTTGGCCAGGACGTAGCCAACCAATTTTTCACCTGGTCTCACATAATTTGGATCCAATTTCATCTCATTGCCGTTTCCATCTTCTAAAGCTAAATATTCGCCGTCTGAATCTCCAATATCCGTAGTTGTAGCGACAAAAGAGGCTTCTGGCCATGATAAAACATGATACATATAATATTTCAACATGTAGTTTTCAGGCAAATTATGCAAATTAGCATTTTGCATGCTAATCATGTCATCCACGGTAGCCCTCCTGATGGTAATTGGCATTATTGACTAGAAAAAGCGTGCTTCTTAGGGTTGCGATTGATCTAATTCTTGCTTTGGTTCTGAATTGTAGTAGGTAGAAGTGTTTATTGGCAAGTCAGGCTTATTTTCGTATGGAGAAAATCCGGTCGCAAGTGCGAAATGTTCAATCAAAAGAACACTCCCAGACACTGAAAACAAACATACAAGGGTCTAAAAAGGTATCGATGTCTCAAAGAATTATAATACCAAGCACCTCGGATGACCGCGCGTTTAGTAATAGTGATGGCTATGAATATACAATTGGGCCGAAGCAATCTTTACCCAATGAGGCATCATCCCAACCTGTGCCTTCTAGATTATATTCTGAATCATTAATGTTCAGAAAGCAAGAGGTCTCACTCTCAGCCATGGCCTTTCTCTTTCAAGAAATGATTGCCCAAATTCATAACACAAGTAAAACAGCATTAGAATGCGAGACGAAATTAAATGATTACGGATTTGTAATAGGGTCGAAACTGCTAGAACTGCTCAATCTAAGGGCGTCAGTACCAACAACTGCATTTTCCAGAAGCTCTAATTTTCTAACTTCGACAAATGGCTCAAATAACGGATCGAATGAAGTACAATCCAATGTGGCTGCCTCCCGCTCTGCCTCAGGAGTAACAGACATTTACTATAATCCGGAAAACAGTACCGAATCTTTGACAACCCTTATAAGCAGCATGAGGTCCCGTGATTTGACGATATTAGACATATTACAATTCATACACGGTACTGTATGGTCATATTTGTTCGGGCATGTTAGTGACGATTTAGTCAAATCTTCAGAAAGAGATAACGAATACATGATCGTAGATAATCTGCCGTTATTAACGCAATTCATTCCCGGAGGTGTCTCGTGTGATTATTTTGTTTGTGGTATTATTCAGGGGTTCCTAAACAATGCTGAATTCCCATGCACAGTGACACCCCATTCGATGCCAAAGAGTGGATTTGACCAAAGAGCAATTTATTTGATTCAGTTCGACAAACATGTTCTGGAGAGAGAAGGCTTGCGATTTAGTTGAATATGTAGTAGAACATCGCCAATTTTTACTAGAAGAAGCTTGTCATACATAAGTTCACTAAGTGAACTTTTTAATTATCGCCTACAATAAGCGCTTATAAAAGTCTTGATTATCTCTTTTATGTAGTTACCGCTGAACTTCAAAAAACGACATTACGGAAATAATGCCAGAAAAGCGGTATAGAGTTATTAGAGAGAGTGGGTTGGCAAAACCGTTGCAATCAAAAACGACAAATGTCAAGCTGGTTCCCGTTGAGTTAATGAGATCTTCGAAAGGAACTCTTCCTCGCTCTGATAATAAATCAAAATTAAAGTCGCCACCAAAGAAACGAATAAAACCAACGAAAAATCACGAGTCTAAGAAATCTAGAAGAAACTCGGCTACCATTTTCAACAGTGACAATGTTGAGCTAAAATTAGTCTCACAAAATCCTTTTAACGATGCTAAAAAGAGGGCTGACGCTGACCAAAAGTCACCCCAACCTGGGCGGCTAACTAGAATCGACGAAGAGGAAGACTCTTTGAAAATAGAGGACTTTGATCAGCCGCCTCAGTCTACATCTACGCCTATTATGGGAAGCACCTCCCGGAATAGCTTGTTGGACTTCGCTTCTCCTCTTCCAAGAACAGACATGGCATACCAGGTTTCCCCAGTACTTTATTCTTATAATCCGATGATTCCTCAATACCCATACGCTTATCCCTATCCTTACCCCTACCCCTACCCGCTCTTGACAAATAACTCGCCTCTGCAGAGTAAAGCGTATCATGAACGATTGAGAGTTTCTAATACTAATCCAATGCAGCCGCTTCCTAAACAGTCACATACAAGAACACAAATCCAGCCAGGTGTGCAGCCTAATTTTCAAATGAGTTATCCATTGATGGAGGAGAATATTGGCTGCAATCTGCCTTTGATAAATTCCGGGTTTTCGCCCAATAACTTGACCTTTAGAACTGTGGGTGAAACTGATTATTTAGGTCGAGACTTAAAACTCCGCCCACCATTATTCAAAACTTTCGGTAATAATTTGAACGGCAGCAGTGGAAGCTCCAGCTACAAGTCAAGTGGGGGGGACGCAACATACGAGGGTAGTGGAAAATCATAATTTAGCCTTTCAGATTCTATAAATTCTCTCGCTACAATCGAATTTGGTTTAAAAATTATTCTGCTAAAACAAAACATAAATTTTTTTGAAGAAATATAAGATAATCGTCACGCAGGCTATCTTCTGACGGCGCAACATATATCATCACTTTTGACACTACTGGCAGCTACATTCTTGTTTTCTTATAGTCTAATTTCCAACAAGTTAGCACCTAAAACAAAAAAATAACGACAACTGCAGGACTCGAACCTGCGCGGGCAGAGCCCAAAAGATTTCTAATCTTTCGCCTTAACCGCTCGGCCAAGTTGCCTTTTAACTTTCTGAGATATTTAATGAGATGTGTGAAATATATAGGTGGGTTAAAATCACTTTCTAGGCTGTAGACGTATTCAGTCCTTATCCACTAGTAATGATCCGCTGCAGATCTTCCCTGGTCGCGCTAAAACTTTTGCTTAAGGCTACTAGAATAATTCCTGTAAATTCAGTATTCTATATCTTTTTATAAGCCATGTACATTAGCCATGATGGTTTCTTGTGGCTATCAGCCTTTGTAGGTCGCTAGTAGCTACAGTTACAATATCGATATCACATGATAATGCGCTACTACATTATTATCAATCAATAGATTCAAGACAGACACTCGACCAAGTATAAAGGGAACCAAAAACCAACTACATTTGATGTTTCAAAATTAGGTTTTTATTCAGTGGCTGGGGTTTTTATAAACCGTTTAGATGGTGTCACAGAAGTGCACTATTAAAGAATAATCCTGTTTCAGATGATACATTGAAAAGAAAAGATAAGACGGAGCCCCAACAAAATAACAAAATCTCAACATAGGAAACAGTGAAAACATATCGAATGATCATAATTAATTGCGAGACAATTACAAAGCTGGGGATATACCGCGAAGGAATTTATAAATAGAATCAATGGAGTGTGCTCAGAAATTGAAACGTGATCAAGGAGTGATATAAACTTCTTTCGATTTAGGACTTTAATTCACCTTACGGGACGAGAGAGGATCTGAATAGCTCTATAAGTGAATAATAGCCTAATTAATCTAGAATGCCTCACAACAACAGTATCGACAGTTTCGTCAAGGAACGTCTTTTCAACAGTTTCGGACCTTTCGAATTATCATCGAATGTATCGATAGATCAAATATCTTCGTGATCAAAAGATCTTTGCTTTATGAAATTTCATGTAATATCCTGTTATGGCGCTTGTATAAACGTCCTAAGCTAAGGGCGTCTCAGCATCATCTTCGAGACACTTTTAGCTGCATCAGGACATCCTGTTTCATACCAGTACAGCAGGAAAATACACCTTTCTGGTAGATAGAGCAAGTTTAGTGATCCTGGCACCGTTCCGCTGCCCAAAAATTGGCAGCTACTTTAAACTATGCATGATTATTTGATTCAGAGGTGTATGAGATATGTGACTTAAGCCCATGCCACCCACCATATAGGTGGTGGCCAGTTCAGTCGCCATTTTCTGATGCCGTTAGTTGTGCTTGGTAACTTAATTCATCGCTCATCATTAGGACATGTGCAGTCTCTAGTATAATCATTTGGGGCTTCGATTAGAGAAAAGGCGCAGAACGCCGGCGGCTAAACTCTTGAGTAATTGCGGCTCTTTCCAACAATGAGTAAGCAAAACAATGACTTACTTCTAATATACCATTACCTCTATGACTGCGATACCCTATATCAGTAGGTCTTTGGTGGTTGGAAAGTGCCACTTCATTGTAAAAATGGTATAAATAAAGGTATATTCCTCACCGGGGTTTTAGAATTTTTTCCGACCTTCATTAAAACAGATCTCCTAGACATTGGAAATATGTCGACGACACATGTATAGACTCAGAGTACACAAGAAGAGGCAAAAAATAAGAAGATCATACTCAAGTACTCCTTAGGTATCTGATCCCAAATGGCAAGACTTCCAGTTTTCTCAGGTTGGGCCTTGCGTGCGTTGCATCTCCTTCGTGAATTAGCAGTTTACCTAAATGTGAGGGGCGCGCATGGGGTCACCCGGCGCATACCTGGAACGGAATATTAAAAAAGAAAACATATAATTAATATATCTTATGTCTTCACGAGGGTACGTATTTTACTCTCTCCTCAATAATCATAGATATTGCCTAGAAGTTTCTGCTATTAATGGATGATCATAGTGCATCTATCGCGATACAAAGCTCCTTAAGGGCATCGGGCCATCAAAACACAGGAAACACAGTTCCTTCTCAAGTTTTGTTTATGGACTCGCACGACATGCCCTCAAGAACAAACGCCCTTCCCCCCTCGTCAGGATTTTACCAAGTGGCGACTCCAAAGTCTCCCCATGAGTTGACTCTCGATGGGGACGAGGATGTTATCCATAATGATGGTTCAGGCAACCATTCATCCGGATCTATTGTGCAGGGCGATGATCATCACGGCACTCACGTTATTGGCATGGGTAAATCGACTAGAGAGAGCGAGGAAATGGAAAGGTTGAAATACGAAACTGCAAAAAACGAAATTCTTGACAAGCTGCACCTGCACACGCTCATAAGCCACAAGGAACTCCAAGGCATACAAGTGGAGATCGGAAGGGTGAACGCCCAAATGAGAGCCCTGGAAAAGTTGCATGACGACAAGGAGCTTTTAGAAAAGATCGAAGAGTATCATGAACGAGAAAATGAAAGAAAAAAATTTCAACTTTCCGAAATGAATGCATTGGCAAATAGCTCTTCTGGCTATTTTGCAGATGCCACGCTAATAAGTTTTCCATCTGGCACACCTTCGAACGCACCCCTATCAGCAAGCAGTGCAACACCTATGCATCATTATCATACAAGGAGCAAAAGTCAAGGAAACGTTGCAGAAGTTCCACATTTGAGACCAGCAAATGCTGCAATAATAGATCTCCGAATGGCAGGGTCTAAATCAATTCCGGAGGGCAATATGAATAGTGCTAATGTGGAACCTGGGTATGAAATCCTCCCTTTCAGACCAAATCAAATGAATTTACATCACAGAAGGAATTATAGTAGCACCTCATTGACAAGCAATAGTGGCGTAGTAGGGAGGACTGAAAATGACGAGGCGATTTTTAGAAGATATGATGGTATTCTTATTGTGATAACATGTTCGAACTGTCAAAGAAGTGGGTTTACATCAGCTCAAGGAATCGTTAATCACGCTCGATTAAAACACAGCAAGACATACTCCAGTCAACCACTTGCCGTACTGAATAATCAAAGGATCCTAGAAGATGAGAAGCAGGATCCCAAAGTTTTGGAGAAATTCAAAGAGTTTGGCAAAGACCCCAAGTCTGACTATCTGCCCTGCGAAATTGCGATACCTTCATCAAGCAAGAGGTCGAGTCAAAGAGAAGCGAGCCCTAAGAACACTATCCCCAAAAATTCAGAGGGCTCGGCCGGAATTAATGCCCCTCGTAATGTTTCGCATTTGGAGAAAATATATGGTAAAAACGATTTTAAAGAACTAGTCAACATGGTGCAGGATGCACAAAAGGATTTAGATGTTGTGCTCAACCTAGCAGAATCGGAAAATGATTCAAGTGCAGCTGAAGAAGAGAATAAAGAAGTGAAGGAGCAAAGCGACGAGTCAGAATATGCAGTCGTGTATTCTAACAGCGAAAGAGAAGGTTCAGCTTTATCCTCATCATCATCTGCGAAACCAGAGACTCATGATCTCAATTCAAACAAGAAAAACAACCAAAGCAGTTCCTCACAAGCTGGGGCTCAAAGGAGAAATCAAAGAAAACGTAGAAGTGAAGCAAGCGAGCAGGAAAAGGAACTCAAGGAAAGATTGAGACCAGCCGAAAAAAAGGCACGCCCTGATGTCCTGGCCTTAAGCAATATACCTGATCATGAGAAAAGATCATCGCATTATAATTTACGCGCAAAATCCAAGCTCCGTGGAATTAATACTAAATACGATTAGTTGATGGCTTTTTAATGCTTTTTAATGTAAATAATGGAACGGTTTTTACGACATCATTTATTGCTGTATGTAATTAAATATAGATCTTTATAAGTTTTACTACAATAAATATATGTAATATTTCTATTTTCTAATGGTAGATCTTTGCGACCTGAACCTGCTTGTCTTGATTGGATTACCAAATTCATCAATGGGCTCTAATTCCTTGTTGTGATCATCCTCGTGATTACCATCATCAAGCAGGCTTGAACTTCTAGAGTTGATAACTTCTCTCAACCGACTATATTCTACAGCTATAGACTCATGTAGTCTATCATAATCAAGACCAAAATCATCGTGCTTGTCATTCTCGACTTGCCCATCCTCTTCCTCTGAATAGTTTCCAGGTATATCATGTTCCTGAACATCTTGCATCAATTCATCAGCATTAGTGGATTCATTGTGTCCATCTTGCGATTCAACGGGATTGGTTATTTGAAATTCCTTTATTTCATCCTTCAGAAGTTCCACTTGTTTATTATATTCCTCAAAGTCTTCAACTCTCTCCACAATGACTCCAGGATCCTCTTCAATATCATCATCATATATTCCAAGAGCATAAGCTCTAGCCATATCGTCCACGCTTTCGCCCAACACTTGATAATCCACGATTGGCTTTTTTATGGAAATTTTGTCATCCTTAATTTTACTCAAGATACCTTCTGGAAATGCTTTATGACCCACTTCAGAATGAACCTGAACGTCTTCCTTCACCAAATTCTCTTCTTCTTTGACTGCCTTCTCTTTGTCCTTAAACACATCATCATCTGAAGAATCGTCATTTAGAGACGAAAAATCCATTTTAAGAGGTATATTTTTAGGGTTTCTTGGCTTGTTCAGAGACTCAAGGCTTTTGGAAAATAATGACTTCTTTCTTGAAGCTCGTTTTTTATCTGGAGCTGGCGTAGCGTCTTTTGCGGTTTCCACTTTTTCGCTTTCTAAAATATCAGAAACCCCATTATCCTCATTTTCGTCACTATTGAAATCTTTGGGTGCTTTCTTTGTCGAGTCACTGGCTACTGCATCATGGAAGGTTGATTGAGCACTCGAACGCTCCCGAATCAGGCCCGAAATCGGGCTACCACAAGTGATTCTTTCTTTAATGATATTACTAACTCCATTTTCAAAGGTTGTTTCGGGAGAATCTCGACTGACTTCATTATCAAATCCCTGATTATCCACTAAAGGCCGCATGATTGAATCTTTTCCTACCGAAGACGCCATGCATCCCTCCGGTCTCCTCATTCTTGATACATTACCGACAGCTCTCTCCTCTTTGAACCTTGAAACCCTTTTTTTCTTTTCTTTCACCTTCTGCGATTCTTCTTCATTTTCGTGTTCCATTTGTGCCTTATATCTTTCATGAATCTCATCAGGGCCCTGGGCTCCAATTAACTGCGCAAATAAGTCGCTATCAAATTCTTCCTTGGATAAACTTCCGGTTTCAGGATTATCATGAGTATAATCTACACGGCTTTCGACAGGCGAGATGAAGGAGGACATAGGGAACCGATGCGTATTTCGTTGATTCTCTTCTTTCAAGCTTTCAACTTCTCGAATTTCTGGGGCTGCTGCAAATCCAACTGATTTAGATTTCTTCTTGCTTCTTGTATTCTTTTTTTTTAAAATAGAAGTGATAGGCACTGCACCTTTAGCTTCCAAATCTTGGTCATGAGCCTCGTGATGAACGTGTTGTTCAACCTCCTTGTCATCTTGACAATGCTCATGAATTTGCCCATCTCGCAGCTTATTAATTTGATACATAAAAGCCCGCTGTGCAGACATACCTGGTATCATAGAGAAATGTTCCTCATCATTTTCATCGCCGTTCTCGTCATCGTCATACTCGCCGTAGTCCACAGTGTCTAAATCAGTGTTCTCTGCCTCCAGTTCATCTTGCTCGTCCATCTGGCGAACTAGATCTGCGAACGTATACATGTTATTCATATCGATTTGTGTCTGAGATTTACCACCAAGTTCTTGTTGATCGCCATCTCGTAGTTTAGTTTTAACATCCTTATGGACTAATTGCCCTTTTATATTTTCTTCGAAGTCCGTAAACTCAAGGCCTTCTATTTCAGGTTTCGTCGACTCTATGAGATTTTTACTCGAGGTTGGCGTAACGCTACCTTTTATTACATTACCATCTGCATCCAGTTCTTCTCTAATTTCCATCGGGGGCAAATTTTCGTCGAATTCTTCAGACTCATCTTGAGCCTCCAAGTCTAGATTAGATAAATTTCCAATGTTAACCAGGGTCTCGTTGGCTTCGTTTATTTTGTCATTAAATTGCTCAATGGCATCTTGCATCAAATTCAACTTCTCTTCAACAAAGTTCACTGCTTCGTCGCAACTCTTCTCAACGAAATATTCATCACCTATACTCAAGAATACTTTGTTTGAAGATATAACAATATCTCCAAATACCATACCTCTTTCATCATCATGTTCGCTGTCTTCATGTGAACGTAGCTGAAATTCCAGCAGATGGTGTCTAATGTTTATATAATACTCTCTCTGTTGCACGAGAAAATCACATTTTTCTTGCAAGTTCCTGATACTAGAACTCACAGAGGTAGCTAAGGCATCCATGCCGCGTCAAAGAAGTTCAGTGTGCGTGTACACATGTTGGATTAATCTACGATGCTTCTCATCTCAAATTTCATTTCGGTACTTTCTTCACATAGCGTCTCAAAAGTGTCCGAAAACTGTATGAGTGAGCCGGACAACTCTCTCCACAAGACATCATGATGCTCGACGATGTCACAAAAAGGGACACTAGCTTTGCATATACTCTTTAACAAACAATATTCTTCAACATGTTTGAAATCCAGCCTTAGGTGAGAGCACTTTGATTAGTACCAGGCTCGTGGCGCTAGTATGAGTGTCCAACCGCTCACAGACAGCACTAAGAATAAGGCTTCATCCTTCTTGTGCTTGGCTCCACTATCACTCCAAGTCCGGTTAACCTTTTCACCATTCGCTTTCGGACAGTTCTAAATTACTTGTTTTCCATCCGTGAGAAAGTTTAGCAGTCCGTCCGGCATTCTACTATCTCCGCATGAGCAATAAACAAGGAGGTTTCTTACAAACTTCAATACACAAATAGGAGAAATTCCAAGGAATAAGAGGCTAAGGTGTCTGACAAGCCATTCAGCACTTCTGAGGTCTTTTGAAAGGGCTTAAACGACATATATCAAGAGGCTTTAACTGGTTTTATTTGGTGTGTTTTTTGTCTACCAAAGTTCCAAACATATTTTTCGCCACCCTACTAGCTCTTAGAGAGAGACGTAGTAACGGAGGACAAGAAAAATTTTCTTTGGTGATTGTCCGGACAGTACCTCCAAAGTTTTTTGCGAAACCCGGACAACATATCCCTGTACAAAGCACATCCGATCCGGGTAACGAACTGGCTACCACACAATACTACTCTCCGCATATACTTGAACTACAATGCCACAACCTAGTGGTAGTGGAAGCAGTAATAAAAGTAGGAATGGTAGCAGTACGAAAGACGGTGCCTCGAGTAGTACAAAAACTGGCACGAAGGTCGACCATTCGGCCATAGATTCTGCGGACCTGAACGGCGGATCCAGATTCAGACATAGGAAGATTAGCGTCAAACAACGACTGAGAATATATAAGCCCAATGATCTGAAAAATTTGGACAAAGAAGAATTGCAGCAAAGAGTGGCAGCGGATATTGAAACAGGTGTTGAAAAGAACGAGGAAAAAGAAGTTCATTTACATAGAATCTTACAAAAAGGTAGCAGTCAATTAAGCGGTCAAAAGAAAGACTATATCCCAACCCCTGATGCATCAGAAACATGGAAAGAATACAAGGATTTTTACCAAGGCAAGTTCCTTGAACCAACTAGTTATATTAGATTCTCAGCAACCGTAGAGGATTGTTGCGGATGTTCCTATAATATGGATGAAACAGATGATACGTTTTTATCTGATGAGATCAATCAAAAGGAGCAAACCGTCTTGTCAGAAGACGAATTCGAGCTTATTTGCTCTGCATTCGAAAACGCCATTCAGGAGAGACAGCCTTTTTTAAATACAGATCCCCAAAGTATCCTCTCGTTTGAGGAGTTGAAGCCAACTTTACTAAAAAGTGACTTCAACTACCAAGGTTTAAAAATCAATCTCGCCAAAGAAATCGGATATTCTTCGAGCAAACCTTTGATCACACAATTTGACTCTTCATCCCAAATAGATTCTAGGCCTTTAAATGTTTTGCTGGAGAAGTTCGGTAAGCAAGTTTACGAACATTGGAAATACCGAAAAATCGAAAGTCCAAACACAGAAATTTTCCCGAAGTTGAAATTTGAAAGACCTGATGAAAAGGAAGAAGTTGACCCATATGTTTGCTTCAGAAGACGTGACGTAAGACAGCCAAGGAAGACTAGGCGAATTGATATTTTGAATAGCCACAAACTAAGAATACTGCTTCAAGAATTACAGCATGCGAAGAAACTGGCTCTATTGGTTGCTAGAAGAGAACAAGTCTCAATGGATCTCTTGGAAAAAGATACAAAGATTTTTTCTGAGAGATCTGAATTCAAGACCTTGAAACGCGCACTTTCTGTTAAAAGTGATGATGAACTATTCTTCAATCAAAAGAGAAAACGTTTGAATATTTTTGCCAACCAAAGGAAGCAACAACAGTTGGCTGCAGAGTCTGCCATTGCATCCGACTCTTCTGTCAGAAAGGGTGTCAAGCAAAAAGTTAGTAAGAAAGAGCTTGAGCATGCCAGTAGATCTGGTCAAAAGCCTAATAAGCAGCAGCCGCAATCCCTGAAAGTTGCCGGTGTAGCTGCAGGTACCCCAACCAATAACAAGCAGCAATCTCTACCAGAGGACCAAGAGGGGCAACTAGGGCCGCAAGGACAGCAGTCACAGATGACCGCTTCTCATGTCTATGTCAGATTGCCATCATCAAAAGTGCCTGATGTGGTGCTTGAAGAAGTTGATGACCTTCTGTCAAGCAAAGAGAAAAACGCCAAGAAATTTGTTCAAGACAGAATGGAGAAGAGAAAACTTGAGGATGGTGATGTCTTTTTCAATGTTACGGATGATCCTCACAATCCAGTTTTTGATATAATTTTACCAAAGGATGTGATACCGTCAAATGCACCGTTCTCTTCAATAGCCTCATCGAGATTTGAAATCGATAGATCTTATTACTCTCCCAATTTACCAGATTATATAAATGGTACAACACCAGATATCACCGCGTTTAGTAAAGCTGGAGAAAAATTGTCAGACAAAAACGCTAAAATTAAAAAATTGGAGTTGTATGATACTTTTCAAAATAATAATGAAGTTCATTCCAGAGAATATCCAGTTAAATTCAGACGGAGATTTGGCCGTCACGGGATTCAATATATCGACCGCAAGCCAAATCACTTCAAAGATAATGTGGAATCCATTTTGGGAAAATTCTTAAATTTTGATGAAATTGAACAGCAAGAGAAAAGCTCTACTGATGCGATAAACGTTTATGAATCAAAATGGGATGAACTATCTCGACTATACGACAAATGGAAATATGACTCTCCCAGAAACGAATATGGATCGAAAGTCTCGGAGGAACCCTCAAGACTAAACCAGATTTCGAATGATACTCAAGTGATACGGTTTGGAACTATGCTAGGTAGCAAATCGTACGAACAGTTACGTGAGGTCACAATCAAATATCGTCAAGAATATCTTTCCCGTGTTCGGCAACAAAAGATAAACAATCAAAAACAGTTGCAATTGCAACAGCAACAACTTCAACAGCAGCAGCAGCAGTTACAGCAGCAGCAGTTACAACAGCAACATTTACAACAGGTAAACGATAAAAGCCACAACAATTCTACTCCTGTTTCACGAACACCTTCTAAGATGGCATCGCCATCATTGCCTAATAAGGTCAATGGCACTCCTGGTTCGAGCGAAGTTCAAAATTTGTTTTCTGGTACGCAAAAGAAATCATCTTCTTCCCAAACTGCATAAAAGGCTGCACATAGACGGTTTACTCGCCAACTCCGACCTTTTTACCATCTCCTCCCGAATTCTTTTGAATGTTAGAATGGCATGAGATGGTTGTATTATTATCTTTACGAAATCGTAACTTTTAAGGGTGTAATGAATAAATAACCCTTAAACAATAGACATTAGCATATTATCAACATAATATAAATACTACAAATGATGTGTTTTATTTTTTGGATACTCTTTGAATGCCACACAGCTAAGGAACGACACACCAAGAAGCCTTTTCGTGCGAGAAATCAAACACTTTGGAGCTGCAAGGGGCAGGAACATGTTAGACCTTGAGGGATGAGGTGTTCCACCAACCTTCTGTGAAGTCTCACAGAGAACTTCGAAGCAAAGAATTTCTCTTGCCTCATGGATGTGCAGTTGCAAATTCCACTTGGTCGGGGAAACATTCTTCCATAAATAGAGAATTGGGTGGGCCAACTAAAATAGTGTCACTGTAGAGTCGCGGAATAAGCCTGGGATCTACAAAGACTGCTGTCTGGGCTCTGTTTCGACATAAGCGGTTAATTAGATCTCTCAAAATACTTGGGATTCGTGTCATCTCAATCTCGAAAACTTGCCAACATCCGAATTCCAAATATCTTGCGAGAAACCCTCAGCGGAAGCCACGGAAGCCTATTCACACTCAAAGCGCCTCAAATGAAGCACAGAGCTAGTGGACGTAGGACTCTTGCAGTAAAGACTCGCTACCCCGAGTATCAAATTAGAACCTCAACTGCTGAATTGATGATTATATCTATATCTTAAGAGATGGTGCGGTTGAAATTTTATATTTAAACTGCAAAGGCACGACCAGGCACGACCGCTAAATAAATAAAAAACGAAATAGTCGTGCATCACCAAATGCAAGAAGATACCACCGCCATGCTCTATTGTGCTCGAGAGGTACTGGCGCAAGGGAAAGATATTATTCTGGCCTAATTTTCCTCGGAAGCTAATACGACGCTGAGAAACCGTTCTTCTCGGTAAATCTCCCGTGGAACCGACGATCTGAAGGCCTCATTAGGAGGATGTAGCATTTTTCATGTCGAATGTGGCCATAGAGGAGCACTGTGCATTACATTGCAGGATGTCAACGAAGCCACGATAGTCGCCAGCAGGCCTGCCACGGAAGGGAGGGAACACTGTATGTTCAAGAATTGCTTCAGCAAACAAAACATCAAGCAGGATCAGGCCTTGGCAAATCAAGTGCCGCTCAACATGCCTATCTACAGTCATCAGAGACTACAGAGTGCCGAGCTCGAGTAGTACTCTGGGGGACTTGATGCCTGGTTTGTGGATTTAGGGTTTTCTCACGCTAAATGCTAGCCTCTGTGACTGGCATGCATAGCAAGTCACAAAAGCCCACCACTGCTGAGTATTTGTAAATATCCGTCGGGGCGGGCTTTGCCTATCTGGCGCACAGTTTGGTAGATGTAGGTAAGCCAAGAAATTCATATATCCAAAAAAAGGCTTTGTTTTCCGATAACAACACGGCCCATAGTATTTTTAGTAGGTACAGTATTTAACATGCAGAGAAAAAAAAATAGCATAACCAGGAGACTTATCAATCTTGGGGCCATTTATGTCACTTTGAGCTGATTGGCCACCATTACTACCTAAGAATATTACGTGGCCTATCTGGATGGGTGTAAAGAAGATACTTGTTAGCCTCTCTCGCAGAGGCAGGGGCGTATGGACCAACAGTGGTCTTGAAAAAGTATCGTCTTTGCCAAACGAGATTAACGGGGAAGTATCACATCAGGTGGCAGATGGCATAAGTGTGGCTCAAGTGGGTGAATTGGATCCTGATTTGGATTTCAAGAAATCTATCAGGCATGGCTATCCTTTGAAGATGTGTGTTATCCTAGGTACGCTTCTCACACTATTGATCATCAAGTTTACAGTTTTTGTATCTTTTGAAGGCGCTGACTCCCCAAAATGTCGATCAATATACATGTTTCCATCGTATGCAAGAATAGATGGATTTGATCTGAGGTATACCCCATTAGCCCAGAAGTACCATTTGTATTTGTACAGAGAACAGAATATGGATAAAGAGCCAATAAACAATGGAGAGGTCCAATTGGATGGCATACCAGTACTCTTCATTCCTGGAAATGCTGGAAGTTTCAAGCAAGTAAGGTCGATCGCTGCTTCCTGTGCTCAGATGTATTTTAGGGACAGAGAAGACATAGAAAATTCTAATGCAAAAAATCTTGATTTCTTTACAGCGGATTTTAACGAAGATTTTACAGCTTTTCATGGCAGAACGATGCTAGATCAGGCCGAATACCTAAACGATGCGATCAGTTACATTCTATCGCTTTACCAACAGACCGCCGGCCAATCTAGTCCTTCTCCCACCTCAGTAATAGTGATTGGTCATTCAATGGGTGGTATAGTGGCACGCATATTGCCGACATTGAAGAATCACGTAGATGGATCACTCCGCTCTTTGATTACTCTTTCTTCCCCTCATGCTGCGGCCCCCGTTACATTTGATGGCGATGTACTCAAGATTTATGCTCGAATCAACGATTTTTGGAGGGAGCAGATGCAAGACAAAGATTCCTTTATGTCTCAAAATGTATCCTTAATCTCAATTACAGGTGGAATCCTTGATATGATGCTACCGGCAGATTATACCGCCGTTGAGGATGTCTTGCCTTTAGAAAATGGCTTCACTACTTACTCATCTACTATACCTAATGTATGGACCCCGATTGATCACTTAGCTGTTGTATGGTGTGACCAGCTGCGAGCAACGATTGCCAAACTTCTACTCGAAACTGTTGACAATACTACTCCTTACAAAGTTCGGCTTCTAGAGGATAGAATGAAAATATCGAGGAGCCTTCTTCTTTCTGGATTCGAGAGCTATACA
This sequence comes from Zygotorulaspora florentina, assembly GCA_003671575.3. Lineage (NCBI taxonomy): Eukaryota > Fungi > Ascomycota > Saccharomycetes > Saccharomycetales > Saccharomycetaceae > Zygotorulaspora > Zygotorulaspora florentina. Next base: position 49,357 of record PPJY03000013.1, on the reverse strand, counting down.
TCACAAGACCTATCAATTAGCAATTATTCAAAATCTGTACAAAATAATGATGCACAGATTACACATTTATCCAACTCATTAGATTTTCGATCCGAAGGCCAGTTAATTATAACTGAGAGAAATATGAAAGATATACCTAGATATAATAAAATTTTATTGCCCCACAAGGAAGGGAAGCTCAATTTCGTAGCTTTATCTTCCCAAAAAAGTATTGGTATTTTGTTCTGCAAGATTAATAGAAAGTCTCTCACTGAGGACAGCCTGCAAAAATCTCTATCCGATGACTGTTTTCCCTTGTTGAATGATATGAAAGACGTTCCCGCATCCTTGAAAATGACAAGCCACGCATCAGATTCATCTCTTGGCAATGACATAGAGCCCTTCAAAATGGTGGATATAGGAGGCCCAATACTCTTTGATTATGATTACATTGTTTTAGAGAAACCATCTGATACAAATCTTGTGAAGGGGGATTTTTTTATTTGTGAACTGACTGATGACAAGTCGGAAAACCATATAAGCGTCAGCCCGCTGCAAATCGCCACCTTAGGTTTCGAGCATGTTATTTCCGATACTTTGTCTCAAACATTGGTTTTTACAGATTTGTGGGATTCCCTCTTATCTTATAGACTCCGCACATCCCTGGTTTCGGATACCTATGAGGAACTACTTTTTCAACCTTTTGTCAGGCAATGGATTGAAGATCCATTCGAATCTAAGTGGCATGTAAATATATCTGAGGGCAATTTCAACATCAACATGCATAATGTGGCACCATTCATACCTTTGGAGGAAACTCACGATAAATCCTTAAAACTTACCTTTATGATCCCTCCTGGTGTGAATTTAAAATTTAAAATTAGAATTAATTGGAAATTGACATTGAAAATGCTATTTATTCGGTATAGATTAGTGATGCTGTCGTTTCCTGTTAGCATAGTTTCGCTTGTGACGGCTTACCAATTTCATCATTATCACAGAACGAACTTCTATCCGGATTTTCAAACAGCATTAGCAAGAATACTAAAATCTTATTGGATGCAAACCTTTTTCGTCCTTTTACTTCTTAGCCCGCTTGTTAACACGAGGATCATACAGAAACTACTTTATGCGTTGGATCCAATTTGTCTTAATAGACCTTTTTTACTAGACAAACAGCATATGCACACAAACTTCTATTTCTTAGGGATAAGGAGTTGGTTTCTATCTGGTCTTAGTATATTCCTCGGACTAATATCGACAACAGCGCTGTTTTTGATTTCACAGATATATTGCATGATAGAGAAAGTTGTAAAATGCTTCAAAATTAAAATTTCTTCCAAACGTAGAGATAAATTGGGTCTGAGAAACCCAAAAATAACGACACCTTGGGGACCGCGCCTTTTTGCATGTGTAGCACTAATTTGCGCTGTATTCTTTTACATCCCGTATCAATTGGCGTCTGCAATAAGCTTACTCATCCAAATCACCACATGTTTGAGGGTGTTCTCAAAGTCAAATGAGTTAAGTCCAGTTGACTATATGAATTTGCGAAATTACAACTTTTCCATTTTTCTACTGCTACTATTTGTGGTATTCATAAATTCCCCCGTAATCATAGTATTCCTTCACAATGTGGCAATAAGATGGGAGACTCCATTTCGGTCTCATCATAATTTTTTGGCAATTGCTCCTATCATTTTCTTAGTGAATTCTAATTCTGGTTTGAAAATACCTAGATTCGAAGCCCGCAGGAAGTACGAGGGAGCAACAACTGTTTTTTTGCTTGCCTATCTTGGAGCCTTTAGTTTACTTTATGGTGCCAGAAATCTCTATTGGATCCATCATCTAGTCAATATAATATGCGCCTGGCTCCTGTATGGGGTGCTCAATACTAGTAATACCAGAAAGTGAAGTAAAACCTAAAACTTTATTCGAGATATACCGAAACTAAGCTACAAAATTGAAGTGCCAACTTTATAGACTTATTTAAACTACCGATTATTTTTTCAGCGTGATTTTTTTCATTTCTACAAAACCTTCATCCTTATTGTCGTAACCACAAATGAGATCTAGAGGCACATCTTTAGAATTGTTATCAAATAGTTTTTTCACAGGGGTAGTACCACAAGTGGATTCGGCTATCTTGGTGGACCATGACTGTTGATCATATGTGTTCGCGCGGTATCTGCTGTTTTGTGGAGTTTTGGCTGAACTATAATCGTCGGAGATATCGTGAGTGATTGGGGTGGAAAGCTCATGAGGCCCATTTTTCTCCAGGTCGCCGCGCTCACAGTAAGTTCTTTCAGAATTTTTGTCACCATCCGTCGCATGTCTGGGATATAAATCATAAATTTTTTCTCTTAGCCCTCTCTTCGTACTGCTTTGTAAACTATCAGATCCACTGGAGAAGCCACACGAGCTAGGGGAAAAGCCAGAAGACAAGCTGGGCTTGAATACATTACTTGCGGCGGTAGCCCACATAGAAGATAGCGGCAATGAAAGTACAACCATTAAAGTAGCAATGGGTATTAGAAAATCTGTATTTTTATTTTCAGGCAATGAGTAAGCAAGGATGAATAATAGAGAAGGAACTAATAGGGTCTGGAAGCAGATAATCAAAAGAATGTGGAAACTATCAAATTGTTTGAGTCCCAAGAATCTCCTGGATCGAACTGCAAAAATTAGTTTAATCACAAGCAAAAAAGTTGTGAAGTTGATTGAAGAGGCCAATAAAATTAGAGCCACATTGAAATAGGTCGGATAGTTTTCTGCTGATTCATCATAAAGAGTAATTATTGGACGTATAGCAGAGTAGAAATACATCCCTATTGTTGCTAGACCCAAAGCTGCGGCCATTGTCGTAAATATCAATCCAAATCTTCTAGATTTATCATCTGCAAAAATAACTCTCACTTGAAAGATTAAGGAAGTCTCAATAGATGCAACCAGCAGTACCTGAATTATGTTGCAAGCCGCATATGAATGTAGGTCGCTCGGACTTATGAGTTGTGGAAATCCAGTCAAAACGTAGGCGATGGACGCATACCCACTCAATATGGATCTGAAATATAAACCCGAGTGTATGATTATCAGAGACAGAGATATTTGATTCATGATAAAAACCGGAGTCTTCCAACTTTTCGAAATCATCCACATGATTACAAGTGTCAAGGTTGCAGCACCACATCTAGTTCCGAATACTATACCTTCCGCAATCTTTCTATTGACTAGATTTTGAATATAATCAAATGTGACAACTGTGTCATTGCCATATATAGAAGTAAAACTCAGCAAGCCATCATTCGGGTTGTAACTTTGGTTGTATGCCAAACTACTAATGTCAGAATCCATTAGAATACTGTCTGATAATTTTTTCCTCGTGCGGTATACAGTGTGACACTAATACGTTTTATCCGGATAGTTAGGAGTATGATTTCTATCATCCTCAAGCAAAGAACACGCTCACTTAAATAACTTCAGCGTCTTGAAGGGATACTGCTCCAATTCTTTCAGAACCTTGGCTCAAGCTCTCTGCATTAATTTAAATAACGTTTCATGTAAATCACCTAATTAGGTAATTACAATGGCATCATAAGGGTTCACGACGAATACCTTATATACTTGGAGTAGAGCATCATAAGTTAATGAGGCTACATAAAGTGGCCAGTTTTAGCAACGATTGAGGAAATCTGGAGCTCCAAGTGAAACACTCATGTTCATTGTTTGATTCAAAGAAGCGCCCAAGCCGAACGGTATGGCTTTTCTGTCAAAGAACCATCGCATACCATAAACAGAATGGCTAGAAGAGCTGGTGCATCAGATGTGTCTACAGAAGGGCCGTATTGACCCCAGAAGCTTTGTCAGGCAATTGATTGAAGGGACAAGCGCTGGCTGAGTTTGAATCGATACTCACCTCAATTCACTCTCAACGCACAAAATGTACTACAGATTTAAAGTACTAGCTTCTTAGACCCATACTTCCTTACACAGAGGGATAAACCTAGTTAACTGAGTTCTTGACTTGATCTTGTTCCAATGCCGTCCTTGTGTACGTTTGAGCCGCTACGGTATGATGAGCACTTTGCACCCAAATAAGACAAGTACGGTAAACTTTGCTCAGCCAACTAAAACCAGCTGTCATGTTATGCCATTATATTTTAATCGCCAAGTCCTCTCTGTATATCGTCAGATCTTTCAACTTTATAAAGTGTGACTTGAGGCCGCTTTTCGAAATTGGTCTTCTTATGAGCAAGAGATAAAGGGAAGGGAAAACGAACAATACAATCGCAAATCAATATAGCACAGCGGCTGGAACATTTTTTCTACAAACCGGGCTACCTTCTATCAGAATATCTATGGATCTCTTGAATGGACCTGACGAGCATTCGCTATCATCAAGTGATGACTCCTTATCTCTCCATTGTGATGTCCTTACAGAATCTTTGTTTGATGAAAAATCCCTACTAAGCTTCTTTAACGATCAAGAACAGAAAGATTTTAAGATTAGAGTTATTGGAAATGTACTCAAAGACCGAAACTTAAAAACCCTTTCAACCCTCGGTATGAGCAATTTTGGCTTTGTGACCACTCCCCTTAGAAGAGAATGTTGGTATTCATTACTGTCAAAACAACTGAGAGTATCTCAACATGACACTCATGATATTAAGTATTGTAATAGGGAACATAAAGATGAGAATCAAGTGCACTTAGATGTCATGAGATCATTCAGCAATGTGAATGATGATCGGCGCAAGGATGATTTGAGGAAGTTACTGGAACATATTATTGTGAAGTTGCTTAGAAAATACCCCAAACTCAACTATTATCAAGGATATCATGATGTGGTCTCTGTGTTTGTTATTGTATTTATCGAAGGGTATGACTACCTTGACGAAGAAGAGTTTTTATCCCTTAGCGGCATCACCACTAAAGGAGATGACCCTCATCTTAACGACCCCTCTGACGATAAGGCTAATGGTCTCAGCTCAGTTTCCACTGATCTATATGAATGCGAAGTTTCTTCTAAAAAGAAGGTAGACGAGGGGAAGCTGTTTAAAAGCGTGGAAGCGTTCACACTTCTTTATCTAAGAGACTTCATGATGGACTCTTTGGACTTTCCCATCGATCAATTGAGATTGATACCAGAATTTATCAGAAAAAACGACAAGAGGTTTTATAAGAAATTGAATTTGGATAAGATTGAACCATTCTTTGCGATTTCTTCTATACTAACAGTGTTTTCGCATGAATTAAAACCCTCTGAAAATGAATCAGACTCACTCATATTTCAAATTTTCGATTTTGTAATCTCTTCTCAATCTATGACAGTTCCTTTGGTCATGTATTCAAATTTAATAATGGAAAACCAAGAGAAAATATTGAAGGAGTACGACGTCAATATTCAAAATTTTGAGAATGCAGTGGATCTGGTTCACGGTGTTATCCAAAAGGTCTTGGCAACTGCTGCTTATGACGAGCGCTTGTGGAAGAAGATTCTCGAGGAGATAAGATCCAACCCTTCCAAGGAACATCTTACAAAGTATGAGGGGCTGGTTAACCGATATAGCGCTTTAGTCACAACAGCATGTGGCCAAATACACGCAAGCTACGAATTACAGAGTGTTCTTAAGTTATTGGATAAAGAGACCGATTTAAATAACAAAAGAAAAGCTTCGAAGGGGCGTGGTAGTATGCAAAAGGCAGGTACCATGAGGACTTTGCTCCGCTTATTTTCATCTCGATCGCTTCCCTTTATATGCCAAGTTTCTATACTAGTGGGAATGCTGGCAATATTCATGAAATTTTACCGCGATGGCTCGCTTAGGGCGATAATTCCTACAGTAAGAATATACCTGAAAAAATATCAATGCTCTTCGTTTGCTGGTCTCTATCAAGGACTAAAATATGTATGGCTGGATCCAATGCACGAGCTCTTGAAGGATCATTCATTGAATACATGGGCAAGTAGAGTTTCCAAAACAATATCACCTTCGAGAGCTCCCAACCTTTGAAATATTATAGAGCAGAACACAAAATAGTATATTTAAACTAGTTCAGGTCTATCTCGTATATGAATGTTGTATCCGTCGTATTACCTTGCCAACCGCGATTACCACTGGTGCTTACGAGGAATCTGCACGTCGGATCGACGTACATATTGGATATGACCCCTCCGTGATGACCTGGAACAATCAGAAATGGCACAGCTGTTCCCTTTGAATTAATGTTGTTACCGATGTTGTAAAGTCTTATATTATCTCTTGATGCACAAAGTATTTGTTTATTATTTGGCATTGCTTTAACGCATGTTACTGGCCCTGATATAGCTGGCAATTTGAATACGTTGCTTGGTTTAGCTGGCATCTTTAGCTCAAATTCTTCAACAATTGCATTTCTTCTGCCTGCATAAACTCGATCGCCGTCCATGCACCAGCAGGCAGATTGACACCAAGGCGGCACTTTTGGCCCCCTTTCCAAATTTAAAACAGGGGATGAAGGTGTTCGGCGATCCCATATACACACTGTACCATTCAGCCCAGATGTCATGAAAACAGCCTCATCATATACTACATTAAGCGTCGTCTTTGATATTTCCTCAGAATTATATTCCGAGTGACTAATTTTGATCTTATGCTCTTCACCAGGGCTCGCTCTAACGTCCTCTTTCTCCTCATCTTCGTCTCCAAATAGAGAATCCATATCATCGTCTTTATCATTTTTTTGATCCTTTCCATCTTCTTGTTCGCTCTTGATTTTGGATGCTACATCATTTATATCCACCTTTGAGAATAGTGGTCTCATCTCCAGAGAGGAAAGCTCAGAGGTCGAGCCTTTGAACTCGTTAACCAAGCTACCCGATTGTAAATCCCATTCGAGAATCTTTTTATCCCAAGAGCCACTAATAAATCTTGTTTCTTCCCCGTTCATCCTCAAAAGGTTGACAATATTCGTATGGCCCTCCTTACCTTTAAAATAATGGCCAATAGAACCTTCCATATATCTCACACCTTGCAAAGTAATACCTCCATTATCCAGACCACTCAGAATAAACAAACACTCGCTTTGAACTTCTAAGGAATACACTGGACTGATTTTCGGCTCATATTCCTTATTATTCTTTAAAAGCTTAAGTTCTGATCTTTTTTGGGGAATTTCGTTTTCCCAGTATGAGAGCAGGATACCTGCATTTTGAATTGACTCTGCCAGCGAATGCTTTTGTAAAATAGTCAATGACAATTTACCATCTACAGTATTTAGGAAATCATATTTTCTAATGAATCCATCATTACCACCAAGAAATAAATATTCTAGACCTTTAGACATTGTGATTGCGTTGACGTTTGTTTGAATGGGAATGGCAGCGGTAGGATATATATTGTAAGTGTCAGCAATCTTGGCCGACCTCAGCATTTGTGTGTAGTAATTGTGAATTTTATCTAATCCGTCGTCTTCATCCATATCCTCGTCTTCTTCGTTGCTGCCGCTGTTGGCAACATTGTTGAAGCCTTCATTTTCCGCCCCGCTGCCCGTATTACTTCTATTTTTGTTTTCCTGAGCTTCACTTCCATTCCCTTGTTCGCTATTAGCTCGTTGCTGTTGGCCATTCGGGGTTCTTGAACGGCCCCCACCCTCTTTACCACTGACATTATCTCCATCGGCACGGACGTCACCTTCATTATCTTCATCTTCATCTTCGTTGTCGTCGTCATCGTCGTCGTCGTCATCGTCGTCACCGTCACCTTCACCGTCACCGTCACCGTCACCGTCTTCATCAGCGTCGTCGTCGTCGTCGTCGTCGTCATCGTCGTCGTCATCGTCATCATCATCGTCGTCATCACGATCATCATCCTCACGATCATCATCATCACCATCGTCATCGCCATTTGCTGCTTCATCCTCTTCTTCCTCCTGCTCTTGGTCCTGATCTTCACCGTCCACTTTACCTATATTGCCGTGGAGCATCGTATCGTCATCATCCTCGTCCTCGTCTTCTTCTTCAATATCTTCTTCAGGTACTCTATTCTGATTCAATATATCGTCGACCTCATCCATGACCACAATTGACACGGCCGCTGTATTCTGCACAATTTCAAGTTCTTTATTGACATTTTGCATATACTCACTTTTGTAATGAAAAACAGACTTATCACTTGTGTAGAGGCGCCCGGACTACTCTTCGCTCAGCGAGGCAGACTGGTGAAGAACAATCACATGATAAAGGTTTTATGTCTAATAAAGAAGACTAAGAGTGAACGCACAACAGGAGACAAGAAGCATGAAAGAGGCCACGACATTTGCCGTTGAAGTCTTGAACTTAACTTACAAGTTCCCCGACTGTGAAAAACCATCGTTGGTCGAGATTGATTTGAAAATCCCATGGAACACCAGAACCCTGGTCGTTGGGTCAAACGGTGCTGGTAAATCGACGCTGTTGAAATTGTTGAGCGGGAAGCACTTGTGTTTGAATGGCAAGATATTAGTTAATGGCTCTGATCCGTTCAGCCCAGTTCATTCGAGCAACGATGGCCAAGAGGAGTACTTGATGACTACTTATTTAGGGACCGAGTGGTGCCACATGAGCATCATCAACCGAGACATCGGGGTCGCGGAACTACTGCAAAGTATAGGACTAGCTCACTTCCAAAAGCGCGGCGACACGCTCTGCAATATACTAGGCGTTGATTTAGACTGGAGGATGTTCAAGTTGAGCGACGGCCAAAAGAGGCGTGTGCAATTGGTCATGGGGCTGCTGAAGCCATGGAGAGTCCTGCTACTGGACGAGGTCACTGTCGACCTGGACGTGATTGCCCGCTCAAAGCTCTTGAACTTTTTGAAGTGGGAGACGGAAACAAGAAAGTGCTCAATCGTCTACGCTACGCATATCTTCGATGGCCTCTCGGAATGGCCTGATCAAATCCTCCACCTGAAGGAGGGCCACATAGTCGAATCCTTGAACTACCATCAGGACGTCAAGTTTGTCGATGCCACCAACGAAGCGTCGGGGAACGGGGCCGTCACCTACCACCGGACATCCGATCCTGCAAGTGCTAATACCTCAAGCCCCAGCGTGCTTATCTCCAAGGTCAAGAGTCTTCATCCGCTGGCCCAAGAATGGCTACGAGACGATCCAAACGATCTTTCGCACCTCCTGATAAACGATATCGACCAGCCTTTATTGTAGCTGCCCCGATAAAATTTTGCAGACACCTCAAGCTACGTAGACTGAATATACCTTCTATAGTAACAGACTTCTCCGTCTACGCTACCACAGGTACTACAACTACCGTGATTATCACTTTCATCGTGTATTGAACGAGACGTGTAGAACGACTGTGTCGTTTACAGCGCTTGAACGAGTATTAAACGAGCTTCAATAGGCTGACTGCTTAAACGACGACGGTGCCCGTTAAGTGTGCAGGTTCGTATACAGGTCAAATCCGAAAGAAATCTAGGTGGGAAAGACGATAGCGAGATGGGAACTATTTAAGCATGAACATGTCGCTTTCAGGTGCATATTGTTGAACCCGCACTGGAGTAGAGCAAGACCTTCGCCCGGGGAAAGATGGATTTAGTGTTGGAAGTTTGTGACAGCTACATTTTCGACAACGTTTATGCGAAAATATTGCCAACGTCAATTGCATCTCATGTGCCTAGCGGCGTCCAATCGGCGTTGAGCTTGAACAAGGGTTTTTGCAATGCCACATTTTTAGAGGAAAGCTTGCGTAGCATCAACAACCTGCAAAGGGTAAACAAAGATGTGTATGGTTACACACCATATCTTATGGACTTCACGGCTCAGACATTCGGTTCTATCTTGCCACGTTCGAACTTGCTGAGAGAGTTTCTATCTTTGTGGGCCATTGTAACGGTCTTTGGTTGGTTACTTTACCTACTGGCAGCTAGTCTGAGTTACGTGTTTGTGTTTGACAGGTCGATTTTCAACCATCCTCGTTATTTGAAGAACCAGATGTCTCTAGAGATCAAAATGGCCTTGAGTGCCATTCCTATCATGTCGGTATTGACGGTGCCATGGTTTTTGATGGAGCTGCATGGACACTCCAGACTATACATGGAAGTCGACTGGGAAAACCACGGCATGCGCAAAATCATCACTGAGTTGATTTCATTTTTGTTCTTCACCGATTGTGGTGTCTACTTGGCGCACAGATGGTTGCACTGGCCTAGAGTTTACAAAGCCTTACACAAGCCACACCACAAGTGGCTGGTGTGCACTCCCTTTGCCTCGCATGCTTTCGACCCAGTCGACGGCTACTTGCAATCTATCTCCTATCATATTTACCCTGTGGTGATGCCATTGAACAAGGTCTCTTATTTGTGTCTGTTTACATTTGTGAATTTCTGGACTGTGATGATCCATGACGGGCAGCACATGTATAACAACCCTGTTGTGAATGGTACAGCATGCCACACCGTACATCATCTATACTTCAATTACAACTATGGTCAATTTACCACTCTATGGGACAGATTAGGTGGAACATACCGTAGACCGGAGGACGAATTGTTCGATCCTTCTCTAAGATCAAAGGCAACGATGGAGAAGCAAATCAAGGAGTGTGAAGAATATATTAAAATGATGGATGACGAAGGCGACAGTTACAGAGTCTATGGTACCGAAGAAAGATTGAAGAAGGTCAACTGAGAAAAGCAAGTACTTTTCCTGGTAAAAGCCTTCATCCTTCAATCACGAACCTTTATGACGTTGACATTATGATAAAAATACTTCCATTGTTTTGAAAAAGACTTTTAAATTAGTTTGATATATATATATATTTGGTGTAGACAGCAATTACACTCATTTCATTGATTTGATTTAGGGATGAATGGCGAAGCCTAGAAAACGAATCTGAAACGGCGAAAACTGACGCAAACTCAATGAGTAATGTCAAGCAAGCCAAACGGTATATCAATGACGAATTTATCGCAATTGGCCCACGATGATCGAAAGTTATTGAAGTCCACAAGGTTTGCCACCATCTATTCTGCTGGGCAGTATGCGATAAAAGTTTTGTCCAAAGACTTCACCGTTGAACCCCATAATCCGAACTTTGAACTCTCTATCCTTGCAAGATTGTCGAAAAAAAGAGACCCTCATGTTATTCAGTTGATAGACTCAAGATCAGTCGATGATGAATTGGAACTTCTTTTCCCCCGGTATCAAATGGACCTTAACGAGCTGATGCGCAGGGACTATAAGCCATCTTTCTCAACCGTAAATCCTTATTACACGTTAGCTACAAAGTCTGCTGCTCAATCAGAAGGAGGTTATAGGAACAAATTTGATGTTGATAGGTATGCGTTAGATTTCACGTTGCAGCTGGCAAGAGGCTTGGAATTTTTACATTTGAATGATATCATTCATCGTGATATTAAGCCTCAGAACATCTTGGTCGCCAAAGATCGCGGCGACTCCATAGCCTTAATCATTACTGATTTCGGTATATCTTATGACTGCAAAGATCCCCAGCAGCTGAGCCTCGAGCCTCTAGATAACAAGATTACTGATGTTTCTACATCGGTTTATAAAGCACCAGAGCTTTTATTTGGTGTTAAAAATTATACGTTTGCTATAGACATCTGGGCCCTAATGGTAATGATATCTCAATGGTTCCAAACAAAAACCAATAACCCATCTCGGCATATACCCGCTATGTTTGAAGATGGATCTGGTCTATTCGACGATGGAGAATCAGGTAGTGATATCAAGCTTATTCTCTCCATTTTTGATCAATTAGGAATCCCATCCATAAAAGAATGGCCAGAAGTAGAGCAGAATGGATCCTGTGATGCATTTTGCGGAATGTTTGGTTCTGAAGGTGACAGCCAATACATCTTGAACAAACCAGAGGATGATAAATTGAAAAAAATCAACAATCTTTTACCAAGATTAAATGAAATATGCGACCCCAAAAAAAGGACGGCATTAAGGAGTTGCATCCTCGGAATGATGTCTTTCGAGTCCAGTAAACGATGTACCAGTGGCGATATTGTTAAAACACTGAGCCTATAGTTAACGTATCATTTAATATTGCATTCTCTTTCTAGCTCTAGGTATTCTTTTAGCTTCTTCATACGGTCTAATTCATATCTTTGGATTATGTACTGTTTTTTCCAATCGGTTGAATCGGTGGAGCCTTCCATGGATCTCCTAGGTCTTTGTGGCGACCCACTCAAGATACGTTTCTTGCCAGCAGCGGACTCTGCGTTAGAACTGGGAGTTAGCGTGAGAGATCTCTTCTTGGATTCATTCATCTTAAAGGGAAATACAGTAGCTCTCCGCTAATATTGCTGAATGCTGTCTTATTGTCAAGGTTGGGAACGAATTTTCTAACTTATTTGGGGTGCATGTCCGCTGGGAGGGTTTTTCATGATTTTTAATCCGCTTTCAAGGCTTCATCGAATAAAGCAGTTATGCACAAAAAACATTGGCTAAAAGAACTGCATGTCTTTTCTAAAGGCTCTGCAGTCTTCAATCAGAAGGATACGATCTGTGATTGTGTTGGCGGTTACAATTTCGTTACTTTTTTATTACACCTTCCAAAATGAGATCAATATGTTAAATTCATTCGCTGAGAATGAGTACATCCCAACAACAGGTCCTAATATTCAGCCCGATCACAAAGTAGGGGGAGAAAAAGTCGAAAAAGATCTAATTACTAATGCTGGGTCGACCATGATAGATCTCTCAGATCCAGACACGCTTTGCGAAAAGAATAAGTATTTTCCATTATTGCTTCAGGATGCCTCAAAAGATCCCTCTCAGAGACTTGGAATCCAAAATAATCGCGAGGCCTCAACTCTGTTAACATATAAAGAAAAGCATCCTGTTTTGAATGAAGTGCTCCTACCTCCTAGCTTCTCCTACATAACGAAAGGCTATCCGAAAGTTCAAAGTGCACAATTCGAGGACGGAGGTTTTCAACAAAATGATCTTTTGGCGAAAATACGACAGCTGATGACAAGGAACTGGGCTATAGATATTTTTCCTCATACATTGTCTCATGAATGGCCAATTTCGTTAGTTGATTCGATGGACACGCTCTATATTGCGGGATTACAAGATGAATTTGAGCAAGCCTTGAGCATTGTATCTCAAGCCGATTTCAAAATACCGCCCGACTCGGTGAATGTGATAGATATTCCAGACTATAGCACACGATTGCTGGGTGGGCTCATATCAGCATTTGAATTATCGCAGGATCAAATTTTATTAAAAAAGGCAAGCGAAGTTGCCGACTTCCTATTGAGGTCCTTCGATACACCTAATAGGATTCCAATTTTACAATATGAGTGGCGCTCCAAAATCGGCAACAAATTCCCATATCAAAATTCGAAGTCCGGCGGACTGACTAGTATGACCGTTGAATTGTTGAGACTTTCACAAATCACACAGACAAGAAAATATTTTGACGCAGTAAAGCGAATTTACAAAACACTTGCTCTTTCTTCTGATGAATTCGCCCTCATGCATATGTTTCCATCCAAAGTGGATGCCTCTGGATGCTCTTTGATTTCCAAGGAGGATGTGAAATCGGGGAAACACCTACGTGATTCAAGAGGTATGAAAAGTATCGACCAAACTTTAAATTTTGTGCACTGCCACCAAACAGGTAGATTGCTGAGAACTCCCGCGAATCAGAAGGGTGAGGCAGAGCTTTTTAGTATGGATGCGGAAGACCAGTCCCTTTACGCCAATATACTCAAATCTCTTCATCTTTTGAACGGAAATGATTTATTGAAGGTAATAGATGATGACCATGTAGATGGAATCAATAAGAAAGGACAAAAATCACCAAAAGAAAAAGATGATGAAAAAGCAAGAACAGACCTTGAGAAAGAGGTCAGCATGAGAAAAATATTCGTCCAAGCGATGACTCAGATCAACGATTACATGATGTTCACGCCGCTTACACCACTTTCCGAAAACCTTACTCTTATATCATCGCTGAAAATAAAGACACAGTTAGTACCTGCAACTAACGAACTAAACGTAGAGATCACTAAACTGTTTGATATGCATCATGGGAGATGCTCTTTGGCCTCCACTTTGGGGATGGGAGCTAAGATCTTGGGAAGAGATGGCTACATGACTCTGGCTGACAAAGTAACTTCAAGCTGTTTTGAGCTGTTTAAATTGTTTAACGGAATATATGCGGAAAATATGTTCCTCGATCCTTGCAACAGCGAGCAGTGTTCATTTGATGTCACTGATAAGCTTGACAGAATTTCCGGGGGTTATTATAACTCTGATAGAAGTGCAGAGCAGAAGGATATTGGCGAAGGCATTACATTATCAGAGAAAGAGGACAAAACGGACAGCCTTCAAAGGGTGATATCTTTTGCAAGTGAGCAGGGGCCTGCTTTCCTTAACATAAATACTGAAGATATAGACATGGTGGCCCATCAGTGGAAGCAAGACCCGTCAATGCCACTTTGGGTCAATGGAATAGACAGAACCAGTATTCTCTCCTCGAACTTGATTGAATCGATATTTTACATGTACAGGATAAGTGGCGAATCAAGATGGAGAAAAATGGGGCAGACACTTTTCAAGATGACCTTGGAAACTTTAAGCAGTTCAAATTCCGGTGCCAAAGGTGTATGGACGATTAATGAACTTCATGACGACGCCAAGGGAAAGTGCCTGAGCGAATGGTATTCCAAGACACTAAAATATTACTATCTGCTATTCTCAAATGCAAACGACTACACTTTGGACGATTATGTGTTCACATTTGGGGGGCACTTGATGAGAAGGGAGTCAGAAGTCAAAGAGGACAGCTTGACGTAATGTTGAAATTATGATTAATAATCTAAATGTATATATGTAAGTAAGTCTGTGACTGCGCATAGGATGAATACATAAACAAAATGTGTATATCCCAAACTATATTAATTACAGAAACTAAACCCAACCCGTAATCGTAACGTAATGATATTGATGTAAATAAGGATGATGAATGAAAAAATTTGTTGAAAATATTAATGAAATCCAGTCTCAAAAATGGTCCAAAACTTAAACTGGTAATGGAAACTCACCAGCCCAGTTGTAAATTTCTTGTTTCAAACTGGTCAACTCATCGGAACCCTCGTTGATCTTAGCTTTGAAATCTTTCAATCTGTTAGCTTCCTTTGGCAAGGATTTTTGGGTGGCTTCAGCATATTTAACAGCCTTGTCAATGAATTGAACGATTCTGTGGAAATCTTCCTCTCCCATACCTCTGGTAGTCATAGCTGGTGCACCAATACGAACACCACCTGGTACCAAAGCGGACTTGTCACCAGGGATAGAATTCTTATTTAGAGCAATGTTGATGTTTTCACAAACGTATTCAACACGTGCACCATCGACACCTTGTTCTCTCAAAGAAACAAGAACCATGTGAGAATCGGTACCATCAGACACTAATCTGTAACCCAACTTCTTGAATTCACTTTCTAAAGCTTTGGCATTTTCCAAGACTTGTTGTTGATACTCTTTGAATTCTGGTGTGTTGGCTTGCTTCAAAGCAGTGGCAAGAGCAGAGATGGTGTGGTTGTGTGGACCACCTTGGTGACCTGGGAAAACAGAGAAGTTAATTGGGTTTTCCAAATCGTAAATGACTTCTTTGCCAGTCTTAGGGTTGACGCTTCTGACGCCTCTTCTGAAGAAGATCATAGCACCTCTTGGGCCTCTCAAGGACTTGTGGGTAGTGGTAGTGACGACATCAGCGTACTCAAATGGAGATGGAATAACACCGGCAGCAATCAAACCAGAGATATGAGCCATGTCGACCATCAAATAAGCACCACACTTGTCGGCGATTTCTCTCATTCTCTTGTAGTCGATCAAACGACAGTATGCAGAAGTACCTGCAACTAGAATCTTAGGTCTGTACAACAAAGCGTTCTTCTCTAAGGTGTCATAGTCAATGATACCGGTGTTTGGGTCAACTCTGTATGGGAACGATTCAAAGTAGGTGGAAACTGCAGAGATCTTTCTGTTTTCGGTTGCGTAACCGTGGGACAAATGACCACCGTCTGGCAGGTACAGACCCATCAACCTCTCGTGAGGCTTCATCAAAGCTTGGTAGACTTGCAAATTGGCTGGGGAACCAGATAGAGTCTGCACATTGACACCCCATCTGTCTGGAGTCAAGTTGAAGGCTTTCAAGGCTCTCTCTTGACATAGCAATTCCATACGATCGATGTGTTCATTACCACCGTAGTAACGAGCACCTGGGTAACCCTCAGAGTACTTGTTACACATTGGAGTTCCCAAAGCGTCGAAGACGGAAGTGGAAGTGAAATTTTCAGAGGCAATTAACACAATAGAGTGCTTTTGTCTGTCGATTTCATCCTTGATGATCTGTTCGACTTCTGGATCGCTCTCACTCAAGTGAGAAGAAACCATCTTCTTGTGGGCATCGGATAAGGCGTATGGCATTTCTAATTAGTCTGATAATTGGGCTGGATATGTCTTGGTATTTCGGTTCTCTTAGAAGGGTTCTCTGTGCAACAACCAACTCTGTATGTGTATATATATGCGCGTTGATGGCAAAACTAAGCTCTCAGAAGTTAATTAAATTATATATTAATGAATTAATTCGAGCGTGGATTGCGCATGCAGCCGTCCAACTTTTTTTCATCCACGCGATACGAGTCATGTAAATTTTTCACCTCCAAATGGCTGACCCGAAGCGGTTTGACTCCTGCAGCCTAAGCGCGACTTCTCGCAAACCTTCCATGCGATCAAGGCCCGAACTGGCCCAGCCTAGAGTCACATCCACAGTGCAGCAACGGAGGCTGACTCCGACAGCGCTAGATTTGAATTTGACTTGTTAGACTAAATGATTTATACAACTAAAAACAGCAATGAACGTCGTCTGGCAACGGGTGGACCGCGTCAAGACTCACGCGTATGCAAAGCCGGATGAGTGTTTCCATTTCCAGATAATGCAGACCTTCTCCAACGTCGCAGCTACAATTCATAGAGAATGAGCGCGCCAGGGAGGAGACGGGCAACGTTATCAAGAGATGGTCTTCGACTCAAGGGCTGCTGTGCGGGAGTCTGGGCGCCGGGTCGCGCACGTCGCCATTCGACAGATGATAAAAATGACCCCCAAAAATAAAAATACACGCCTAGGTGGAGAAAGAAGATGGTTCAAATGACATTAAACCTGACTGCGCTTCAGACAGTACAAGTGCAATTAGAAGTGTTCGAGTGCCGAAGACCCAGCAGAGGAAAGGGATATAGTGACAGGAACGGACGTTTTTTCGACACTTCTAATTGCATGTAATAGCTGTAATCACTGCTGGATTACGCCAATCATCAAGCCCAAATGAACTATCTTCAGTCCCATCGAAGGGTAACCATAACTGGGGGAATACATTGTTTTCTTCTTGCTGCACGGATGCGGCATTCATTGTTTTGTCAGCAGCCATTGCGGTGGTATACGTGTTCTCCTCGTTGGTGAGCAGTAGATCCCAATTCTGTGTACCTGGTTGGCCTTCTTCCTCTTCTACTTCCTCCTCTCTGCCGAAGCTGACCGGAGTCAGCGCCGTGTTAGGAGAGAAACTGGAACTAGAAGCGGCGCTGGAGTGAGCCACGTTCAGGAAATCGATGTCCTCGCGGTCTCGCTGCAGCGGTGTAATCACATCGTCCAGCGACACGTCCAGCTCGTTATTTAGGTCTGCGTGCTTCACCACGGCCATTGGCGAACAGCTGCTCCGGGGCGTCGAACACTCCGTAGCCATGCTGCTGTATTCCTTGACGAGACGAAGACCCTCCTCGTCGTCACCAAGCACTTCCTCGAGATTTCCCATTTTGGCAAGTATCTGCTCCATCACATGGCATTTCTGCTCCAACACCTGCAGATGCTTTCTCTTTTTCTCCCTACTGTGGTGGGCAGCCTTTCTGTTTCTCAGTATTCTTTCGATTCTTCTCTGCTCCTTCTCTTCCTGTGTCTTTGCCCTTTTTCTTGGGGGCAAAGTAGGTTTGAAGTCCGCAGGAATCTCAACGTTGCAGCTACCATTTTCAACTATTTCACCCATCTTGTCACTATATCCCTATAAAGTTTCCTCTGTGTGTCTTGTCTTTCATGACACGTCGTGGAATTCATGATGTTTTTCTCTGACCGCAACCTTTATATACCTTTGCTGCAAGGGCGCAGCTCATACCATAAAGGACGCACAAAAGCGAAAAAAAGACAAAAATAGTAAAAAATGATTAGCTAGCTGCGCACGCCACAACACCTCCCAAACATTTCGCGCGCTGTTCGGCACGGAGGTGGCCGATTGGGAAGATGTGTGCTATTGACTACGTGAATTACATTCAGCAGAGACTTCCATGCAGCATACCACATCATGTCCAAGCAGTCCAGTAACTATGGCAAGTGGAAGGACTCGAGGTGGCTCCACGCTGGGCGCCAATCATGTGCACTTGTGTAGGTCGCAAGGCCGTTTGGGGTAGGAAGGTTACATAGACTAAATAAGTGCGAAGACACGGCAGGTCTCCCTGGGGTGGGCTTGCAAGGGCGGCAGCTATATTTTTCGCGACTTGGTGTTGAGCTGGCCGTCCGACTCGATGGGTCTCTTTTCGGCGGCCGGGGGTTGACGTTCTGGTGGAGCTTCGGATTCGGCCGGAGCTTCGGATTCGGCTTGAACTTGGGCTTGGGCTTGGGCTTGGGCTTGGGCCTTTTCTTGTTCCTTGACAAATGTTTGCGTCTCTGTCTCGGCCTTCAGGTAGTTATCTCTGTACCATTGCAACTGCTCGATGCTCTCCAGGATGTCACTTTTGGCCGTGTGGTTCTTGTCCTTCCTCGGAGCCACGTTCGCAAGGGCTGGGTTGTGCCTGAATGAGATTTCCATTAGACTGCTGACGTCAACAATTCGGTAGAACAGATGGTCGATGATCTTGGGGAAGTCCCTCAGCATGAATAGGCGATCCATGTGCACAGAATTGCCTGCCAGGACGCCAACCCCGGCTTGCGGCACATAACGCTGTATAAACTGTAGCAGCTCTCTCTCGACGTCTTCTCTGGATTTCACGCTCTCTATCACTTTCTTGGTCAAGCCGCTCTTGCCATGGTGCTCGATGCACCATTCGTTCATTTGGCTCATCGCGTCCGCATCGCAGTGTATGACGCTTTCGTAGCAGTTATCGTCGACAATATTCAGGTGCCCGTCAGTGACAATACAGCATATTTCGATGATCCGATCTTTGGTGTGGTCCAGCCCCGTCATCTCGCAATCTATCCAGACCAGCGGTTTGAACAGTCCTGGAGCACCGACAGTGGTGGGCTCTTGGGGACTCATTGGCTTGAAGTTTAGATACGGGTTCTTTTTTCTGATGTATAGGCTGTAACTTCGTCCAGCGGGGACTGATGAACTCGCTAGTCTTTGGAAAATGCGGCCGAGAACCATATAAACTAGTCTGGCTCAAGCCAGAATTCCCTTCTCCCATCACATTACTACTGGGCTTGCACGATCATTTTTAGGATAATTTTTCGATCGGCTTCCGTGTCAAATCACATGCTGACCCACATGCAATACAAGCTGAAAGTAGAAGAGACTGCAGTGTGGCGGACTGGTCCATACCAAGAGTCGGCAGCCTGCTACCGCCTACAAGCGTAATTCTTACTACTGTAGATAACTCAACTTTGAATGCCCCTTACTTCTTGCTTTTTTGTTTATCTCGCTGGCAAGCCCAGAAAATAGGCAATTTTCCTTTCAAGTACTTGAAAATCAAGAAAAGGGTTAACGTTTAGACTGTTCGATCTGTCTCACAGTGCTTTCATAGTATACATACAGGTCTTCATAAGGTGGCAGAACTACGAAGCTTCTTTGCCCTGCTATCGCCATTTTGGAGAGGAATTTTAGCCCGGGGGTCGCTGTAGTTCATCTTTGTGTGCGCATCCGAGTTTGATACGGATAACACTGCTTCCAGATATTACATATTTATTGTGGCTTCACAGAAAACCACTGCTGCAATCCAATTAACATGGATATATCGGGCACTCATGAGAGTTTGATACCTATTCGTTCCAAGTCTGATTCTTCGTCTCTGTCTTCATCGTCATCTGACTATGACAGGCAGCTGCGATTGGCCACTGAAAAAAATCCTGTCATGTTGATGGAGCTTGACCAGGACGGCACAATAAGGTATTTGTCCGATCTATGGGATACATTGATCGGCCCCAGAAACTCCACACATATTGCCGACCTAATAGTGGGTTCTGACGAGGACAGATATGTTTTCCATAGAGCAATGGAGATGATGCTTATAAATGACGAACTTAGTTATACAGTAACGTTTAATGTGCTCTCCACCAAAACTGAAGGTACAGCAAGTGATGAAGCTAGCGATTTGAAAGACAAGGAGAAGATCCGCTCCGAGGGTATCGAATTTCCTTGTAATGAAGAAGCCTATGACGATAATGATATTGTATTTGATGATTCTAATATCGTTACTTTGGAGGCTTGTGGAATTCTTATTCGTGATAATGAAACACAGCTTATTTCGCATTCAATGTGGACAGTCAAGCCTTATGTTCAAAAAATGTTCGGGGAGGAACTAGATTCGATCTTGCCCCCTGACTTTATCAAGAAATTGGGATTTGGCGCCACTATCTTTGCTGATTACTTAAAAGAAATCGCAGAAGAAGAAGTCCTAGATGAACGGGATTTACCCAGTCCAAAGATGGTATTATGTCGCGTGTGTGAATCGTTCGTTCCTGCATGGTGGTTAGAGACGCATTCTGAACACTGTGTTTGTGAACACAGATTAGATTCATTGGTGCATTTGTTACACGACAATTTAGTGGAGGCATCTTCCTTACTGAAAAGTGACTCAATTTTAGAATACAAGCAGTTAACAATCAATGTGCGATCTTCTACAGCTCGAATGGTATTGCAGTCTTTGCAGGATCTGTGCGACATTGCGGTAAACATAAATACAAGTGAAATTCGCTTGCCAAATAATACGGAGGCAACTACAGAAGATATCCTATTAAATCCACTCACTTTAACTCAGGGTTATCAGCGAGCCATTTATGATTTCTCACCCAATACAAAATGGAATATCGAAAATGTGCAGGCATGGCAAATCAGCATGAAGGAAGAGATGGAGAGGGAGCCAGGTTTATCTTTATTGGCCCATGATACTATAGATTTAGCTAAGAAAAAGGTCGATGCAGTGCTAAGATTGGATAATGCAATGACCTACTCTCTTAAGATCAAAAACGAGATTAACAACTGGGTTCTGCAATTGATTCTAATACAGATAGAGAACAACAAAATCAATTTGCAGCATAATGATGGTTGTAAATCATGCTACTCCCCAAACATATCTACGCCAAAAAAAAGTCTCGAAATGCAAGCTCAGCCACCAGCACAATTACGTAATATTGAAAAGACAAATAATAGCGATTTTCTCGAAGAGGCTTTTACATCATCCGCAATGGTACCTGATAAAGAGTCTGATAATCTTCCAAAATTCGAATCGCCTCAACCACACCGTGGACAAGGAGAAATTTTCGCCGATTCTTACTTGATGACTGACAGCATACCGGAGAAGAACAAAGAAGAATCAATTAGAGGAATTGCAAGAATAGGAAGAAACGACAGTGCCGGGAATTCAAGCTACAGCAACTTAAGTGGAACACGGTTTGGTTCAAAATCGTTGTCCAGATCATTGACACCGAGACAAAGACTTGATGATCAGCAAAATGTGTACCATAACTCAAACAACAGTTTTTCAGACAGAAGAGATCTTTCGATGAGTGATGTGACAGAAAACATGGTGAATTTAGACTCCAATGCTTCCGTGCCCAGTATTATTTCGACCAAACCTAATAGCTTTGTAGGCTCTTCTTTACTCCCCAAACTCAAGTCCACCATTTCTTTGACTCCTGGAAGAAATTCTCCACTTCCTTCTTTAACTGCTGGTCAGCTTTCAAGAAGGGGCAGTGTCTCTAAGTTAGGCAATGATAAATCACCTATGTCCTCCAGTAGTAATAGTGGACCACCAAGAGATTATTTGACACCAGAGCAGCACCCTAGCGCTAGTAGCTTACCCAAACAACCTTTATCGCCCTTATTATTAGCGACAAACCAAATCAAGAGCACTGTTTCTAATATCAAGGATTACGACATTTTGAAGCCAATAAGTAAAGGGGCGTATGGAAGCGTCTATCTGGCAAGAAAGAAACTTACAGGCGACTATTTCGCAATAAAAGTCCTCAAAAAGTCAGATATGATAGCAAAGAATCAGATTACAAATGTCAAATCTGAGAGGGCAATTATGATGGTGCAAAGTGATAAACCTTACGTTGCACGGCTTTACGCATCCTTTCAGAACAAAGATAATTTATTTTTAGTGATGGAGTACCTTCCAGGGGGAGACTTGGCTATGCTCATCAAGATGATGGGGTTCTTGCCAGAAAAATGGGCAAAGCAATATATAAGTGAGGTTATCGTTGGAGTAGATGATATGCACCAAAACTCTATCATTCATCATGATTTAAAGCCAGATAATCTCTTGATAGATTCTAATGGGCACGTTAAGTTGACTGATTTTGGCCTTTCAAGGGCAGGGTTAGTCCGTCGACACCTAAGCTTGCCACGATCAAGAAGGGTTAGCTTGTCAATTAGTAATGGAGATCCGAATTTTAGTAGCCTGATTGATTTGAAGGGACAAGAAGGTCCTTTCAACGATAAAAAAAGGTCGAATTCAAATAGCAGCGGTATGCATAGATCCACATCCCACAATAGAAAAAATTCATATAAGCAAGGTGATATCGAACAGCGTCATTCTTCAAATTCAGTCAACTCTTCACATTCCATTAACATGGGAGACATAACATTGCGAGAAAGTTTTAGAAATGAATCAATTTCTAGCTCGCATTCGAATACAGACATATCTGCTTTGCAGAGAAGTGACTCTCAAGCTTCGTTTTCTCTGCTCAATATATCACGTCCAAATACTCCAACACCCCCTGTGTCGGATGCAATACACGCCAGGAACAATTCCAACGCTTCTGACATTTTCTCGGACACCCCAACAGATCTAGCTCTTTTTCATCCGGAAGATTCAAAGCAAGATAAATCCTTCTTCGGTACTCCTGATTATTTAGCTCCCGAAACTATCGAGGGAACTGGTGAAGACGATCAATGTGACTGGTGGTCTGTAGGCTGCATTCTTTTTGAGTTGCTTTATGGATATCCTCCTTTTCATTCCTCTACACCAGAGGAAGTATTCAAGAAAATTCTTGGCCGGGAAATTCAGTGGCCAACTTATTTCAATTTAGAGGAACAAAAAGAATTTGATAGCTCCTTAGCCAAAGATTTAATCACCAAGTTACTTGTTTTGGATCCTTCCGAAAGATTGGGCTATAATGGCGCGCAAGAAATCAAAGAGCACCCTTATTTCAAAGACGTGGATTGGGACCATGTTTACGAGGAAGAAGCTTCATTTGTGCCTGCCGTAGAGCATCCAGAAAGTACAGATTACTTTGATCTTCGTGGTGCAGTCCTAGAAGATTTCGGTGATGAGGAGGGAGAATCCATTAGTGACGTTGTTCCTGGGTTTACCCCCTTGCTTGGCTCGGAAGAATCGGCTAGACGACATTCTGCTTCATTTTCAGGAGCTCAAGGTGAATATAGCCCCAACACACCCCTCAATAAGCTATGCGTATCATCTGTTCTAGAATCTGTCTCTAAAGAAAATAGCAACAGGTCTTCTCCCTTAGTTAAACACTTTCCATTAGCCATTCCACCACACATGCGAGAACGCAGAATTAGCAAGCTAAATGACTCCCAAACTGAATTTGGCTCCTTTTACTTTAGGAATCTCTCTGCATTAGACAAAGCGAATAAAGATGCTATCAATCGGTTGAAAAGCGAGCATCTAACTGAGTCTCCGGGGGTTCATCGTCGCTCGTCGTCGGCTTCACATGTAAGTTCTTCCTCGGATAGTTCAAATCCCAAAACAAGAGCGGGAAAAGTTTCTACCTCGGGGTCTCCTGGCGGCTGTCACGCTCCTAGTAAATCATTCAGTGTATTTGACTCGCCCACCATGAAGGTTTCGTCCCCAGATATCAGTGTTGGGACCGACTCGGCACAGAACTCAAGGAAAGGAAGTGGCGATAACAACAATAGTTCTACAAGCAGCAGCATTTTACATTTCAATGACGAGTCGCCTACTGCAACCAAGTTGAAATCACCTTTATCACCAACATATGCAGCATCGCCCTGCATGACGCCATCCCACCCTATAAGAAATCGATTAATGACAAAAAGCTCCTCTCAAAGAAGGGGCTCCGCCGATATTTCTATGGATGAGAATGATAGGCTATTGGCCATATCAAGGGTGAACTCTTTACGCTTTAGAAGGCGAAGTAGACGAAAAAGCTCTGCTAGTAATGAAATCAGCTACCATATGGACGTATTGGTTTGTGAACCAATCTCTATTCATAGATATCGTGTCAGTAAGGATCTAGAATCTCTGGGCTGTTCTGTAGTGAGCGTTGGTGCTGGTGATGAACTCATCAGTAGGGCTACTAGTGGAGTGAAGTTTGACTTAATCATCACAGCCTTAAAAATTCCGAAACTTGGGGCCGTTGATATCGTGAGACTATTGAAGCACACAAATGGAGCCAATTGTATGACTCCCGTAGTTGCTATTACAAATTATTATCAAGAAGCTATGAATGGTAACGTCTTTGACGACGTTATTGAAAAGCCCGTGGTTTTTGACCAACTCCGGAAGGTCATAGCCAAGTATGCCTTGGAGAAGGTACAGCATCAGGAAGACACTATTATTAGCGATAGCGATCTGGAATCCAACGCCTAGTGTTAAGCTATTTTGGATGCCAATTCCTGTTGCTTCATTATTCTTATGTACTTTTGTAATCAGAAGAATACAACCATCTTAGGCGCCAAGCAACGTTTTGCAAACTCTCTCATTAGATCCTCCCATACGAATAAAATTTTTTTTCGATGGTCAATGTCAAAACGACTGAATGAATTAAATAGTTAAAATGAAAATCAGACTAAACATCTAATAAGACACCATTTGAAAAGGTGATAGTGAGGAATTGAAGATCCACCATGCCTACTGTCTCTGTGAATAAGCAGCAGTTGTTCGATTTACTGGGTAAAAACTATACCACTGAAGAATTTGACGAGTTATGTTTCCAGTTTGGTATTGAACTCGACGAAGATACCACCGAAGAAGCATTGAAAAATAATGAAGAGCCTGAGTTGAAGATTGAAGTTGGTGCTAACCGTTACGATTTATTGTGTATCGAGGGTATTGCTCAATCACTGAACGAGTACCTGGGAAGAGCTGACACTCCAAAATATAAATTGACGAAGCCTACTACAAAATTATTCATCCATCCATCCACTGAGCAAATCAGACCTTATGCGTGTGCAGCAATCTTAAGAAATATAACTTTCACTCCAAAATCATATGCATCCTTCATTTCTTTGCAAGATAAACTCCATGCTAACGTTTGTAGAAACAGAACTCTTGTGGCTATTGGTACTCATGATCTAGATGCCACTACAGGACCATTTCACTACGAGGCTCTACCTCCAAAAACTGTAAAGTTTGTTCCCCTTAATCAAAGTAGGGAATTTGATTGTGTTGAGTTGATTGAGTTTTATAAACAGCCCGAGCAAAAGAACAATTTGGGACGTTATGTTCATATAATTGAAGATTCTCCAGTATATCCTGTTTTCAAGGATAGTACAAATGTAGTTTGCTCCTTGCCCCCAATCGTCAATTCTGAATACAGCAAAATGTCGGTTACCACCAAGAACGTTCTTGTGGAAGTGACCGCTACTGATAAAACCAAGTCTTCTGTTGTTTTGAATCAAATTGTTGCTATGTTCTCTCGTTATTGTGAACAACCATTCACTGTCGAGCCTGTTGAAATCGTATCTGAGCACAATGGTGAATCTCGTATCACTCCCAATTTCGAAGAAAGAGTGGTCAACACCTCCATTAAGTATCTCAATTCAGCTCTTGGTCTTAAACAAACACCAGAGGAAATTGCTGGTTGTCTGAAGAAAATGTCTTTGTCAGCTACTCACTCGAACAGCGATGATGATATATTGGTTGTGAAACTACCAATCACCAGACCAGACATTCTACATCCATGTGATGTTATGGAAGATAACGCTGTCGGTTACGGGTACGATAATCTACCTAAGGGTGAGAAGTTATCTAATGCAGAATTCATTGCCTCGGCATTACCTATCAGCAAGGTCTCTAACATTTTTAGAATCGCCTCATCTCAGGCATCTTGGCTCGAAGTTTTGCCGCTTACGTTATGCTCTCATGACGAGAATTTTAAATTCTTGAGAATGGAGGACGATGGAAGCGAGGTTGTCAAACTGGCTAATCCAAAAACTTTAGAGTACCAAGTCGTAAGAACAACACTATTGCCTGGGATCTTGAAGACTGTAAAAGAAAACAGAAAGCATTCTTTACCTATTAAAGTTTTCGAAAGCGGTGATGTAGTATTCAAGAATGAAAGATTAGAGAGAAAAGCATACAATGAATGCCATTGGGGAGCTATATATGCTGGTAAAACATCCGGTTTCGAAATTATTCAAGGCTTGCTAGGTAAAATAATGCAGACATTTAGAACAGAGTGGATTGCTGATTACGGAGCAGGTTCGTCTGGTAGAGGTTACTGGATAGAAGAAGATAGCTCGTTAGTGACCTATTTCCCAGGAAGAGGAGCAAAAGTTATGTTCAGACCTAAGGAGGGTGAAGAAGCCAAGAAAATCGGCCATTTGGGTGTTTTGCACCCTGAAGTCATGAATAATTTTGAGGTCCCATATGCTGCTTCCTATGTTGAATTGAATGCAGAAGCTTTTTTGTAGAGTAAATATTTGTTTGATATAGAATTGATGTTATACTTTCACGACGAATTGTTAATTTTTGTATCTATCATATTTACGGTGGGCCGCTACAAATCAATTGCTATTCTAATTGCTTTAACTCTCAATATCCCCTTGGGGATAAGAAAGCGTCAAAAGTCATCCGAGAACGCAAACGACATTTTCTTACTCCCCCTCTGGGGTACGTCGTCCTCAGGAAGTATAGCCCTGCCTGCAGTTAGCAGTTGAAAGTTATTGGGACTTTTCGGAGTGACCATTTTTGGCGAGGTAACTTCTTTTGGAGTGGTTTCTGTTGCAGTAATTTCTAACGCAGAAATCTCTGGCTCAGTATGTTCCTTTTCAAAGGAATGAGAGACTGTGAGGGCCGAAGCTTCTTCTATTTCAGGCCCGCTATGCAATTGCTCTTCGCGAAGAGCTGCCTTTATTAATTGCAATTCGTGCATGAGGGCGCCATGATCAACAAGAGCGTTATCCATTTTTTTAGGTTTAGAAGGTTGGCTTGGCGTTAATTCCGATTCCTCGATCTCTTTACCTTCTTCGACGGCATCTTCAACCATGCTACGCCATTTTGACTTTTTGGGCTTCATCCATTTTGGAAGCCAGCCACTGTGTGTCTTTTTCTCTAGAAGTTTTTTCTGTGCTGCATCAACATCGTGAACTAATTTTCTTTGACGCTTTACCTGCTCGGGATCCATAGTTTCTTCTATTTCGACAAATTCCTCGCTCACGACAGAGACTCCCAATTGTTTTAACAATTTCGGCATATTTTTACGATATGCCAGATGGCCATCCACTGTTTCAGTGCAATCAAAATTTTCTATGCCTTCTATCCCTTCTATTGGTGTGATACCCATGACCTTACTAAAACCTCCAGCTGCTGCGCGGAACAAATAAGCCAGCATCCAATCTTTCAATGAATAAGCATTAACGAATCTTCCACTTACAACTGAACGTGCCATGACTAAATGCTCCCTTTTCCTGACCACTGGGGTTCCAAAAATAAACACATTCTCCACTAAACCATGAGCATTTCTTTTACAAAGTTCAACCAAGCAGGAACATATAACTCTCGATCCCAGGGAAAATCCCATCAGCGTAATAGGCCTTTCGCCTAGATTCTTTGTCATCAATGTGTCTGCTAAGATTAATCCCGAAGCCCATGCTCTATCTAACGAAACACTCCACGGATTGTCCAAAATGTACCCGAGTTTGGAAAGACCCATTGGCCATTGGATCGCAGATATAAACGCAGTAAGGATTGTCGCACCAAGGACTTGCTGGATTACTTGCGTGAAGACTTCATTTGCAACAATATTAATTGTTTGACCAATCGATTTCAGCATTTCAGGTTCCCAAAATAAAGAGTACAAATCGCCTTCGACAGGGTCCACGGTTGAATAAGGTAAACGAATATCATCTTCATTACCAATCATCCAGCCAGAGACACTGATAATCAAATTCACACGACGATTATTATGTAGAGGACGAAACTCGAATGTTCTTACGCTTCCCATCCTTTTAGACATACCTCTAGCACCTATGTTACCACCTATGGCAGTACTTGTGAGCGCGACAATTGTTGCACCTCCTGCACCTGTCAGGAAGCCAGTAGCACCAGTAATACCAATTGTGGATAAACCTGCCGCGATACCAGCACCGATAACCGGTGCCAGCAGACCACCGCTCAAGCCCAATACTAACGAACCACCAACCATGGCAAGGCCAACATAGCACATCTTCTTTCTTCTTCTTTTTTTACGTCTATCTTTCATATGTTGAGATTCATTCCATACCTGATCTTCAGTTGACTGCTCCATATCTAGAGAGTCTGTTACACGCCTTTCAAACTCACATATTTCTACATTCTTCACGTTAAGCAATTCAGCAAACTTTATCAGCAAAGTTCTAGATCTGGAGTCATACGTAGCATCTTGCAAAAGAAGTAAGAACAAGTCACATATAATGGTCCATGCGACATCAACTTCCAACCGACTTTGATGTTTGACATTTTCAGGCTGTAACACCTCATTAGGTACAGCGTTCATATCGGAATTATTAAGTGATTCTGTCCTAATGTTTTCATCTGATTCTTCCTCAGCTGAATAATCCGAGAGAGCCTGCTCCACTTGTGCATCGATTCGGTCATCAGTTGCTTGCCTGCTTTCGCTATTCTGGTTATCATCCAGCTTGTACCCTTGAGGGCAAACCTCCGATTGATCTGCGTTAGGTTTTTGCCCTATATTGGCAGAATCTTCTTGCGTGAGCGTTTCGTTCTCTTCTTCGTTAGTCTCGAAGGGATTATCAATGCTCTGTGTCGTTTGGAGACACTTACAGAGATCTTCTAGCCGAATACCATGCATAGATAACTTTTCAATCATTGTTATTTCCTCGGCTGATAGCCCCAGGTGTACATATAAGCGATTCAAAACTTCTGTTTTCCACCTTGCAGTGTCTTTTTGAGCAAATTGTAATCTTCTGGCCAGCTTTTTATGAGATACAATATCGACACATAGACACAAGGTTGCCAGGTCCGTACACAGCTGATTCGAAAGAACATTCACAGCACCGACATATGCAAATTTCTCCATGTCATTTAATAGGTCTCGTGTAACATTTAATTGAGTATCCGCGTTGAGGTCATTCATGGGCTCCACATCTTCTTCGTATTCGTCATAGAACTCTTTTTCAGTTTCTGATTGCGACACGGAGTCCGCAACCTCGTTTAAAGAGTTTTTAGAGCTATTGAGACGTTTCATTCTTTTATGATCAAACAAGAAATCCGTCTTCTTATTCGCTTTATACGATCTATTGGCCTGCTCTTCTGCAGCTACCTTTGTGTAACCAAAAGTTGCCATTTTTCTTTTATCTGGGCTAGTGCTTCTGACCCCACTACTTACTGTTTTTGAGAGCATTTCCTGTGACATTGTATTTGGTCCTTCGTTTTCGTAAGTTCGTATTTCAAGCTCACCCTTTTCGTTGTATATGTTTGAGGACGCAATGGCAGCCATATTTTGCCATTCGCCATCAGAATCAGAATCTAAGTCAGAGTCTGCTTCTTCTGGCAGCACCAAGTTATTCTCGTTTTCATCTGTGTCATTATTTGCATCGCCCTTCTGATCTCCTGCAAGGTCAAACTTCACATTTACGCTCGTACTGCTTAGATTCTCGCCCGGCAATTGAGAATTTCTATCATTGCACGGTTCATCGATATTATTATTCAAATTCATCTCGTTAACCTTGTTTTCGTACTCTTCGTCTTCCATGTTTTCTTGCTCCTGCTCCCTCTCCGTTCCATGAGTATCCCCTGCGTAAAAGTTGTGATCCGCAAACGGCATCGCTAGATCTTGCTGACCGTTATCCGTTCTTTTCTCGTTCTCAAGAGAGGATAGTGATGGCGCCTGTGTTTTACTCGCTATTTTCAGCGTTTTTAGTTGAAACCCCAAATCCTCTTCTGAATCGGACATTGCGTGCAGTCAGCGAAGGTTTTATTTGGATATCCAGTTCCAAACATCAACTGGGTGTTCAAAGCCCAAACTCAGTGCTGTTGAGGACTTTCGAAAACAACGCGGCTCTATATTCGAATGCTGTAGAAACGAGTGTTGGTAATCTTCGTAAGTGAATGCAATAGAAGCCTTCTATCTTTTAAAATATTAGGGTACCAAGTTTGTGATATTAGGGCTTTTTTCTAAGACTTTTCAACACCCAGTCAGTACTTACCTTTCTATGCATCCGTACATTCACCCAATGAACAACTTTCTGCCCAAGAGTGCCTTGTCGTATCTGAAAAATGCGGGCCGAGCAACGCAACAAACCGAGGAGTTCTGCCAAAGTTTCACGAAGAGTTCATACAAGTTAAATTTATAACTGCAATGAACCAAAAAATTGGTTTTGAGTTATTTAAGTTTAACACCCCAAGCAAATCTATCAAATAATCAACAATGGCTCCAAACGTATGTCGTTGATAGCTTGTGAAAGCTGTGAATGAGACAATTCGTCGATCTTACTACAGAGTTACAGTTACAGGAGCCTATTACTATTGAACAAGAGCTTCTGACGGAGTTATCTCTCAATTGGATGTAATGCATAGTCGATGTGCAAAGTTGCAACGTACTGGCGTTTGCTATTCTGTTTTTTAAAAATTCACTGATGTGAGGGTGCAAATAGATTCTCAAAGTGATTGTTAATAGCAGTAGGCAAGTGTAACTGAAGTCGGGGAAATATTTACTAACATGTTACATTTTCGTTTTGTTTAGACTTCCAGAAAGCAAAAGATCACCAAGACTTTTACCGTCGACGTTTCCTCTCCAGTTGAGAACGGTGTTTTTGACCCAGCTTCTTACGCCAAGTACTTGATCGATCACATCAAGGTTGAAGGTGCTGTTGGTAACTTAGGTAACGCCATCACTGTTGAAGAAGATGGATCCGTTGTCACTGTTGTCTCTACTGCCAAATTCTCCGGTAAGTACTTGAAATACTTAACTAAGAAGTACTTGAAGAAAAACCAATTGAGAGACTGGATCAGATTTGTTTCTATCAAGACCAACGAATACAAATTGGCCTTCTACCAAGTCACTCCAGAAGACGAGGAAGACGAAGAATAAATTAATTAAAACTTCAATAAAGGACCTACCGGATGTCACCGATATGACATCTTTTTTCTAGTGTAATTTTAATTCAATTTCTCTGCTTTTTCTTTATATTTTTTTTCATTTATTAATGAATTGCACTACTTTCTGTAGTATTTGTATAATAGCTTCAACATAATGAATTTCGAACAGATTCAACTTTTTTGGTCATCTCCCCGTCACAACAAAACAAAAATATTCATGGACAGAAGAATGACATCGAAAGAAGCTGACAACATGATGGACGAGAGCAACGAACGCAGTTCAGCACCATTGAAAGTCCACCATAAAGACACCCTATCTCCTGAAGAGATTGTTGATTTGTTCAAATTAGCCTTCACTCAAGAGCTGTACGGTAGCGATGACCTCGAAGAGCTCAAAGTACAAATCCAGGCTGTCAAGGCAAACCTTTACAATAGAGATTACATTTCTGCGTTCGATGAAGAATCGAAGAGAACTGCATATTGTTGCAGATGGTCACCGTCTCGTGCGACCGCTTATGCATCGTTGTTCGCGCATCTAAAGGATATCTCTAATGTTGTAAAATGTGCTCGCGCTGATGCCGAAGTCCTATGCATAGGTGGTGGTGCAGGCGGAGAGCTAGTGGCATTGGCTAGTCTATTTGTTCCGTCCAGAAATTTTGGAACAAAATATATTTCCACAGATGGGCATGGCTCAAAAAGTGTCACTCAGAAGAGAAATTTAAATATACACCTTGTAGACATCAGTGATTGGTCAAACGTTGTCAAAAGATTGAACGAAACGCTACGACAAAGATGGCTGTACGCAGATGAGTCAGAATATTTCAATGTCAAGTTTTCCAACGATGATATTTTAAAAATGGATCCCGAAAAGCTTGCATTGTCAAAATTGGATTTCATTTCTTTGTTATTCACCACCAACGAATTATTTTCTGAAAATAAAGCAGACAGTATAAGATTATTACAAAAGTTTAACCAGAATTGTAAATCAGGTTGTTGCCTACTGATAACTGAGAGTGCTGGTAGCTACTCTCATATTACTGTTGGAACGAAGAGGTTTCCTCTTCAATTCTTGGTGGACACTATCTTGATCGGCAAAAGAGGTGAGGAAGCGGGCGCTTCTTGGAGCCTAGTTCAAGAAAGTGACAGTACATGGTATAGAGGGGATCCTCACCTAGATTATCCCTTGAAAGTGGAAAACATGAGATTCTTTTATAGACTTTATAGGAAGAAATGAATGTAATACCATATGTTTTTATTCATATGCCACACTTCTTCAATAAAATATATCTCCAATACTAGAGGAACTTTTTTGCCCTCGCTGATAATGTGGTCAATATTCGTGGCACCGGTAGATAGGGCCGACTATGGTAGCACGCCATTATATAGGCACGTAACTATAGACACCCAAATTGTCAAAAGTAGCACAACGGAGTTTAACGTAATATACATTGGTAATGTGACTGCGAACATATTTTATCTCTCAAGTTATAAACTCGGAAAGTGGCGCAAGAAGATTAGGCCTATTCCGCAGACCAGAATGCAGACTAAGGGTACAAGAGGGGCATCCAAAGATGAACGGAGGCACAATTCAAACCAACTTTCCAAAGGTTGAATTATCTGTTCAAACTAAGCGAAAAATTCACTTTTCCTTGAAATGCACAAAAGAGTGCTCCCAGCCTTTGCAGAAACTACCAGAGCGCCTTTCTCTTGAAGCTCAACGTGCATGGCTAAACCAAGGTCAACTGCAAATCAAAATCAAGCACTGACACGATTGCTCATCCTGCATCCTTGGGCAAGATCTCGATGACGTCGCAGAAGGTTGAAGAGGGCTGGACGAATATCAAGCAGGATCTCTGGTGTGTCAAAAACGTGCTGCTGTTTAAAATGCTTGTGTAAATTTTGCAGGGACTTCAATGCGGCAAAAAACGTGATGCTCAAGTACTTTTCTGAGCATTCGATGGCCAGTGGAGGTGTTTCTGGTCACCCACACCGGGAAATGGCCCCTGTTCACTCGCGTGCATTACAAATCCCCATCAGATTAGATGTTTACATAGAATAGAGTAGTATTTGGGCGCGCCGAAGTCACCCGGCGCAAAAGGAACGAAATATCAAGCTACAAAAATCCGTGTGTATACAATTCTTAAGCTGATAGTTCGACTATAGACGCTTCTATAGTCCAATCATCGGTACTTATCTGATTTAACATGTCATTCTTCAACTTCAAGTATGTTTCTCGACTTCAATACCGAGTGAAAGTGTTGCCATGCTAAGAGCTCTGCCAACGAATTCATTTACTAACAAGCATAACTCATCTAAATTTTTGATCTAGAGGATTTGGGAGGAACTCAAAAAAAAATAAGATTCAGCCACCCAGTCTGGGAAATCCAGTAACACCCCAGAGTAATAATGTTTATTCTAGCCCGCACAACAGTAGTTCAAAGTTGTCTTTACGAAGAACACACTCGCCATCTAGAAATTCTCAGCATAGCATCCCGGCGTCACAACACCAGTCGAATGCCGCTGGTGATCACTCCCCCGAAAGATCTGAGTCCCAGCAGGTTATGTTTTTGAGCGAACCCTTTGTAAGAACGGCGCTAGTAAAAGGTTCGTTCAAGACAATTGTACAGTTGCCCAAATATGTCGACGTAGGAGAATGGATAGCCCTTAATGTTTTTGAGTTCTTCACCAATCTAAACCAGTTCTATGGTGTAATTGCCGAATACGTATCTCCTGATGTTTATCCTACAATGAACGCAGGACCACACACAGATTATTTATGGCTAGATGCTAATAATAGGCAAGTCTCTCTTCCTGCTAGTCAATACATTGATTTGGCATTGACATGGATCAATAACAAAGTTAATGACAAAAATTTATTCCCAACTAAAAGTGGTTTGCCCTTCCCACAGGTTTTTTGGAGAGATGTCCAGAGGATAATGATTCAAATGTTCAGAATTTTCGCGCATATATATCATCACCATTTTGACAAGATAGTCCATCTATCCTTAGAGGCGCATTGGAACTCTTTTTTTGCTCACTTTGTAAGCTTCTCGAAAGAGTTTAACGTTATTGAAAGGAAAGAGATGCATCCACTTTTACCCTTGATAGAGAATCTAGAACTCCAAGGGAAAATAAACTAAACTACATCGTTGATCGAAATAGGTGCATTTAAATTTCAAGTATCAGAGGTATACTTATTGTAATCATTTCACATGAGTGAAATATTCCATATACAAAATTACAATAAAATCTCACAAGAACCAAACGTTATTCAAATTGTATAATCATAAACTGACTTTTCCCCTCTATGTACAAGATATTTATAATAATATGTAACAAACAACTAAATCATAATAGTCGGTTCGGAGCAAAAATGCATACCGTTATGTCGAGATACTTTAAAAATGCAAAAAATGAAAACGCCACACTCAGCTTTTCACACGCCATCAAAATCTCCTTCAAGAGAAGAAGTATTTACTATTTCTCAACTCTTTAACATCAAAATCACCTTTTGGAGGAATATCTGGCAGCCTCAAGGGCACCAATATCATAATTGTGGAACCATCCGATTTCTTCGATTCTATATCCTCAATATTTGGTAACTGCTCTAATAATGAGACTGTGGTCACAATTTCGTTACCTCGTTTAACTTCGTCCGGGTTTTCGGACTGTAACAAACATGTCCTGCTTTTTTCCATGTATATCTCGTCCGCCAATGTTGCTGGCCTTCCCAAAGAGTTTGATAATTCTGCTCTTATTGATATGATTTTCCTTGCAAGATCAGAAGTTTTATCGACCCTTGCAATCTGAACATAATTTTTGTACCTCTCATCGAATTCAATTTTTAACCTTTCAATAAGGTCTACCTCATGTAACTTGATAAACTGTTCCCTCAAGCAGATGTTCATTTGGTCAACATCACAGCCATGAGTCCAATAAGAATCATGCACTGACGCGAAGTCTAGCTTATTCTTGCCACATTCGGCAGCCGAAAGTAGCATGTGTGAAGCATCCAAAGAGTGAATGAAATTAGGTGGGAACCCTGCTTTTTGTCTCCTGGCATTTATGGGATTTACAGAAAATGGGTCGCTGATAAAAACTGTTTGCAAGTTGGTCGACACCTGCTTTCTGGTGGTTTCACGGTATGGCTGCACAATCGGTAGGCCTAGAGGCGTTGTCCAGATCACTGAAGACATGAAGTCAGGTTTGTTACCATTTTTGAAGGACTTTTCATCAACATCCAGCCTGATTGACTTTGAGATTTTTTTAGCACATTCGCCTAACCAATCCTGAATCAAATGTGCACCCTGGAATAGCTCCCGAACAGCCGCAAATACATGCTTTGTTAGGTATTTGGAAAGTTCAAGGGAGTACTTACGATCATCAAATATATTTGAAAGTTGTTTATCGATTTGAAAGGTAGCGCCAACATACGTCACACCATACACATTTGTCATGACGGTCTGCTTCACGACTTTTCTAGTTATCTTGTCTTTCAAGATTTTCGCATACTCATCCCCCTTATTAGCAGCGGCTTCAAGCCGTGTTATGACTAATTTAGCAACGTGGCTATAAACATCTTGTGGTCTGTCATTGGGGACCAAGTTAACCTGTGTGGCACCTTCAATGTCTCCACCTAGTGCCGCATAGTGCTGTAGGCCATTACAGGTACCATCCTGATGGACAGGTTGATGCGACACATAATCTTCTGGGTTTTCTAACTTGTAGGCTTCGGTCAATTCCATACACGTAGCGAGCGCTTGCCATGGTTTGTCCGCCTGTAGCCACCATTTATTGGCACCAAGAGGATGTTCTGCACACTCTTTTATATCTTCAAGATGGCCTTCGGTAAAAGCGATGCGCTCAGATAGTGAAGCCTTGTCGAAACCGAATAAATTGGATAAATGAACTTTCAACCATTTTAGACCACCTGGTCCAAGCCTTTTACCCTTCCAGAAAATCAGTAATCCTCTACTCATATCATTGCCTAAGTGATTGAAGTGGGGAGATAATGGATAAGCACGGCCTCTGAAATCCAGGTTATGAGGGAAATAAAATTTTTCGCCCAGGAAAGCTCTAGCAATTTCTAGTTTATAATTTGAATCACATCTGACAGATCTGTTGCTTGAGAATTTATTTGCAATTTCTTTATTCTTTAGTTTCCATTCTCTGTGAACTGATGGGTCCGCATCTCTGGGAGGGGGTGGTAACAAGTCCAGTTTATCTTGAATTCCTGGAATCTCGAGAAATGGTTCTCCTTTATTCCATACCTCTGACATCACGTTGAAAATCCTCTTATTGATTGTCCAAGCTGTTTCCCCCAAAACATTTAACCCATCATAAACTGTATCAATAGCATTGGCATCAGAAACAGCTTTCAGGTAAGCAATCTGCTCTGGGGAGTCTTTTGACCTGACAAGGGTTGATTGAGTATAGTAATACCCACCAGACTTCCAATTTTTCCACCGCCTTGGTCTGACTAGCATCGGCAACAACTGAGGTTGAACCGATGCAACTAATCTTTCTCCGTTTATTTGATGAATCAAAGTCCTATGAATTTTCAGTACACCCAACTTTGAGCCGTTATGATACTGGTATCCATGAGAAAATGCAGGTGCTTCACCATACACCTTTTGTTTGGTGAAGGGGTCAGTACCCTCAATATCCACCTTTGCGATATGGATAAGCATGGATATCATTATTGATCCAATTTTGGCACGAGCTGCTTGCGGCCAGACAATTTTAGATTCCTCTATCTTTATTGATCTAAACGCTGATTTGGCCCTTTGCACGTATTTCTTGAATTGATGTGACTTCTTATTAACATCTTTGAAAGTTTGTGATTCACTTTTTAGCAGCTGCTCCGAACGAAATTCCATTTCTATTGCCTTTCCTACTGCAATAACTGCTCTAGCTGTTCTCATGCCTTCAATAACACCACCAGTTGAGTTTAGTTTCAACAGCTCTAGTATAGTTATGACGCACATTTTTTCGGGATCCACCAGAGATAAATAAGGTCCATATTCTAACCTTGCTTTATTCTGTTTGATTTCATGCGAGCTGTTTTCTGGGGACCTGGAGAGTTTGGCTGTCATGGCCTCGTTGCATCGTTTAAGTTCTTCTTTTACTAATGGTAACATATCGTTATACCACTTCCAAAGCTTCACATTGAGTTTCTTTTCGATAGATATGTCACCCCTAGCCCTTGCCTCATCGGAGTCATGCTTCCATCGCTCTTTTGCAGCATCTGTTGCACGATTCTCTAAGGCCCTTTGTCTTTCTTGATTGAATTCATCAAGTGACTTTTCAAATTCAATCTTCTCTTCCTCACTCTTCAAGGACTGAAAAATTTCAAAGAAGTCAATACTCTTGTTCTCATCAACATTCAAAAGATTCTTGTTAGCATCGAAATGAAACTCGGCAATCTTTTTTCTTTGCTCATCATTCAAATTCAACCCCAGTAGTGTGTGTCTCACTACTCTCATTCCAAGGGTATCAACAGCAGTTAACTTTACGACATCTTTTTCGAGAGGCATGATAGTTTCATCCAAGCTCAACTCTGTGGCCGTGTGACGGTTACTTTCTGCTGAAAACTGCGATTTGGATTGGGTACTCTTTTCTGTGCTATCATCTAAACTTGGTTGCATGCCACCTTCTTCGCTTATTGCCTCATGCTCACGGGTCGGTACGCTTTCTTGAACGGACTTGTGGATATAGGTGTGACTCTGAGTTGAAGCTAAATTACATTGCTTCTCGACTACTAGTCTCACTGCTTCTGGTATATCATTCAACCTTATCAAGTGCAAATCCGAATAAAGCTTCTTGAAATCAGAAACAGTTAGCACATCTATATTGGATAGAACGTTTTTAATACCAGTCATGTGCATTTCAAAATATGTATTTAAACTTCTGATGGTGGATGCATACTCCAGGTCAAATTTCAACGCGTTATGTATCATGATCGCCAAAGTTTTATCGTTGTATTCGACCAAGGGAAACTGCTTTTCTAGATGTTCAGCCAAAGTTGAATCTAGATCTTCGGTGGACTTGATGAAATTGTTCTCTACAAGACATGACAAATACATGTTGTAATCATCAATAAAATAAGGCCTGTGAGAATGTATCATATAAAGTGATTGCAAAATGGAGAATGCTCTGCTCATGTATTTTGAGCATAGACATGCTTCCAATAAAGACCAAAGCTGCATGACATCTCTACATTGGGTAGTAGTTCGAAGTGTGGATGCGTGAGACATATCAAATGGGTCAAATCCAGGTGATATACTAACCTGAGAAGACTTTAGAAAACCAAGGTTACTGCCAAGCGTAGAAGCTGTCATTGCGCTTGGTGATGAGCTAGGCCCTGATAGCTCTGTGGCAGGTTTATGCAATTTCGATCCTCTTGAAGTGATCAGCCTTTTATGAATCAGTGTCGACCTTCCTATATGTCGTGCTATTGGACGATACATTGTTTAAC
This sequence comes from Zygotorulaspora florentina, assembly GCA_003671575.3. Lineage (NCBI taxonomy): Eukaryota > Fungi > Ascomycota > Saccharomycetes > Saccharomycetales > Saccharomycetaceae > Zygotorulaspora > Zygotorulaspora florentina. The sequence goes on along the minus strand of PPJY03000013.1, from coordinate 10,373 downwards.
TGTTTATTAGAATGCTCGTAGTAACCTAAAAAAGTCTGGCAGATCGAAACGGGATGTCTCCAAAGAATTTCTCGAGCAATGTTTTTGAAATTAGTTAACAGTTACTGTCACTCATTCACTTTTTTTTCACTTTTTTTGAGATGAGGAGTGAAATTTCAAAGTGAAAATAAAAATCCAATGCGAACGTAACGAACGATCGGGGAGATTTTCAGAATGTGTGGAGGGATTGATAACATAGGCATCATCTGAAATCTTATACAATATAACAAGCGGTTTAAATCTCAGTTTTATAAAACTTAACGTAAGTAATTTAAGTTTATATTAAAAAATTAAAAATAGGTATCATTGGTAAGAGAGATTGAAAAGTGGTAGCATAGCCAAAAAAAAACAATTGCAGGTAATGGTGAAAAAAAAATGAAAATGGTCTAATTTCTCAAGGAATTTTTGACTTTGATGAGAATCCTTTACAGTTTTTCTTATTCAAAATTTTCTGCTATTGGTTGATCTTCTGGAGCATAGTCTTCGTTATTATCATCTTCTACCGTTGCTTCTTGATATTGTTGATATTCACTGACTAAATCATTCATGTTCGATTCGGCTTCATCAAATTCCATTTCATCCATACCTTCACTTGTGTACCAGTGCAAAAAAGCTTTTCTCTTGTACATCGCACTAAATTGGTCGCCAACTCTTTTGAACAACTCTTGGATTGAGGTTGAATTACCGATGAACGTTGCAGCCATATCTAGATCCTTTGGAGCTACAGAACACACCGCGGTTTGCACGTTGTTCGGAATCCATTCGACAAAGTAAGACGAGTTTCTGGTTTGGACTTTATGCATTTCATCTTCCACTTCCTTGACAGAAACCTTACCTCTAAAGAATGCTGCGACGGTCAAATATCTGCCTGTTCTAGGATCTGATGCAGCCATCATATTCTTAGCATCAAACATTTGTTGAGTCAATTCTGGAACGGACAGGGACCTAAAGGATTTTGAGCCTATAGCTGTCAGAGGAGCATAACCAACCATGAAAAAATGTAGCCTTGGGAAAGGAACTAAATTTACAGCTAATTTTCTCAAATCTGAATTCAATTGGCCTGGATAACGTAACGAAGTTGTGACACCGGACATAACACTTGAAACCAAATTATTCAGGTCACTGTAAGAAGGTTGACTCAACTTCAAAGTCCTTTGACAAATATTATAAAGCGCTTCATTATCGATACAGAAAGTCTCGTCGGAATGTTCAACCAGTTGGTGTACAGATAATGTTGCGTTGTAAGGCTCAACCACGGTATCAGATGTTTTGGGGGATGGTACCACCGAAAATGTCGCCATCATTCTATCTGGAAATTCTTCTCTAATCTTGGAAATTAGTAACGTACCTAAGCCTGAACCAGTACCTCCACCAAGGGAATGTGAGATTTGAAAACCCTGCAGAGAGTCACAGCCCTCGGCCTCACGTCTGACCACGTCCATTACCGAATCAACAAGCTCTGCTCCCTCCGTGTAATGGCCTTTGGCCCAAACGTTACCAGCAGAACTTTGGCCAAAAATATAATTATCCGGCCTAAACAGATTGCCGATCGACGAGTTACGCACTGCGTCAATAGTTCCAGGTTCTAAATCCACATTGACCGATCTTGGGACCCATTTTCCCGAGGATGCCTCATTGAAATAGGTTCCCAAACGTGCCTTTTGTATGTCGTCTGTCCCATGATAGACACCGTTGAAATCCAAACCGTGCTCGCCACAAATCGTCTCCCAGAACGCGGCACCGATCTGATTACCACATTGACCAGTAGAAATATGAATCTACAACTACGTTAGTAAAAAAGAACGCGTCAAACCCACATGATCTAAATCTTGCCTCACACATACAATTTCCCTCATCGTAATTCAAACACAAAAAGTATCCTGTGTCTCTACTTCCTTTACGACCGGTATTTTAAATGTACCGTTTGTATACACAATTGTCGATCCCGGAAACAACTCTTCTCGTGTCTTGTTTCAAGATCTTTTATGATTAGAAGTTGTTTGTTTATTCTAACGGCACGTCCTTTTGTTTTTGTGTTACCCTTTTAAGTAGCATCCTCATCGCATACGGCTGGAGCCTGACACACTTTCCACAGTCAGCCTATCTAGGTTGTTACAATTATATATTGAAAGAGCGCACTATCGTGTTCAAGATCTTGGAAAAAGTAGTTGGGCAGTTATACGTAGTGGCAGATAGGCAAGGTGTTCTATATATCGGAAGTTGGAGTTCAACTTATTGTTTTTGCGAGTCCTTTCTTTGAAGTATTGAGAATATTCTTCAAAATTCTTTCAGGAGTGAGGGAGATCTCACGAAACGAAAGACTGCCGGATTTAAATTGCCGGAATAGCGGACGTTGCGAAGTCTAAGCTAGAATATCTGTAGGTTATGAGTGCATCAACACGGTCTAGAAATAGTGGTGGTCAAAGCTATAAGATGGGACCAGGAACTGCAGGCTCTAGAGGAGAATCTAGTGGGTATGGTGGGGGCGCAGGAGCAGATCGCCGGTCCACAGCACCTTTCATGACCATTCTGAAATCTAGGGTAAGGCAACCCCAGTTCCACTGGTTTGTGGGCCATTTCATGGCTTGCTACCATTTTGTAAGGTTCCATCTTTCGCCGTTTTCAACTGCGGGACAGAACTATCACTATACAAGAGTCCTGTTTTACATATCGATAACTTATGGGATCGTGCTGTATCAGTTTTATAAGAGTGGGCAATTGGAGATGGGCAAGATTGTGCGGCAGCTGCAAAACCTCGATAATTTACAATACTTCTGCGTCCTGACAGTGCTGTACCTCTGCTCTTTGAACAACGCAATGGTGAACGGTTCATTGAACTCGCCAATCATATTTTCGTTTTTCCACAGCCTTAACTATTTCAAAGAGAACTTGCTGCCATTTTTGCCGGTCAAACCTCTCTTGCGGGCGGTCATTAATAACAACATCGGAAACTTCATCGAAAACTACAACGGGAAGTGTCTGAAAACCGCCCAGGTTTTCGAAATCATCTGTGGAATCCGCTCTGGCTTAATAGGCCTGCCGATCGCTACAATAAAGCTACTGTTCAAGTTCAACTCAGAGGCATTCACTACAGAGATTGCATTACTCACGTACGTCTGGTTCTTCAAACTGAGGTATAACCAGTGCGAATCCATCAGAACTATGCTGTCGCAATTTACATACCTGGCAGACTCCACTATCCACGCCAGGCTACCACCACAGGTCGGCTATAAATGGCAAGCCTGTAAGAATCTGATAAAGACTCTCTTCGACAAGATACCTGCATAACCTTCCGCCCGATGCTGCCATCCCCTGCATCGTCCTCATGATCGGCACAACGCCTCCGTAACGCAAACTTGATAGATATAGAGATTGAATGTATGTAGTTCGTGCCCACAAATAGAATGTGAATGTTTAAATGCCCGTATCATCGTCGTTGAGCACGGTTTTGTTGAATTCGTCGCCCTTCACGAGGCGGTCTTTTCCCGCTTTCTGAGAGCGCATCGAAGCCTCGATAGAACGTATCAAAAGGAGCAAACCACATAACTTGCGGACGTATTTTGGAAAGGAAGCATCATTCACTTGGGTAAGACAGTTGAAGTGGCTGGTAACGAATAAGTATTTGGAATAGTGGGATATGAATAGTGAATACGATTATTTGTTCAAGTTATTACTGATTGGTAACTCTGGGGTTGGTAAATCCTGTTTGTTGTTGAGGTTTTCTGATGACACTTACACAAATGATTACATATCAACTATCGGGGTGGATTTCAAGATTAAGACCGTGGAGTTGGACGGAAAAACTGTGAAGTTACAAATCTGGGATACTGCGGGTCAGGAAAGATTCCGCACAATAACGTCGTCTTACTACCGTGGGTCTCACGGTATAATTATTGTTTACGATGTCACGGACCAAGAAAGTTTCAATGGAGTGAAGATGTGGTTGCAGGAGATCGACCGTTATGCGACTTCCACGGTGTTGAAGCTGTTGGTGGGTAACAAGTGTGATTTGAAGGATAAACGTGTTGTGGAATATGAGGTTGCAAAAGAGTTTGCCGAAGCGAACAAGATGCCATTCTTGGAGACAAGTGCTCTAGACTCCACGAACGTCGAAGAAGCCTTTTTGACCATGGCAAGCCAGATCAAAGAAAGCATGGCGCAACAACAGAGACACGATGGCACTTCTGGCAATCAGAAGGACGATAGTGGTAATGTCAATCTCAAGGGTCAAAGTTTAACGGGTTCAACTGCTGGTGGATGTTGTTAGAGTGTTAGGACGGAAAAGAAGAGAGCAAGGCTGAAAAATCAAAATTCCGAAGAATTTAGACACAAGTAGGCCTCGGTCGTTGCTGATTTTGTTAATTACTATGTAAGAGTTATTCATAAATACATATGCCTTTACTCGTAAGAGCGCGACAGTTCACCTGTACTTCGTCTTCACCTTGTCGCCCCTCTTCTCTCTCTTCAACTGTCTTTTTGACTTTTCGTCCGCAGCTGGTTCGCTGCTCTGCATGCCGCCGGGAGCCTTGTTGCTGCCCATGATCTGGTTCTTCAGGTTGTAGAGCTTGTACCCCGCGTAGATTGGCACGATGGCAAGCACATACCAGAATCTTCTCGTGTTGAAGAGTATCTGGCCCACATCCCCAAAAAGTGACAGGTAGATCACGTCGAACATATACTCGGTCAGGCCGCCCGCTTGTGACAGGTCCATCCCTTCCTTGACGATCTTGCCCTTTGAGTCATACTGGGGCCTCCCAGACTTGTCCAACACGTAGCAACATCCCGCTAGTGGTGCGTGCAATGCGCCAAACTTAAAAAGATGACCAAAGCCCAGGCCGTTTGACAACCATAACCTCAGCAACGAAAGAGCCACAATTGGTGCCACTAATTTGTATAAATTGTTCAACACAGCTAAGTTCGATTGCGCCTGTTTCTTCCCAGCTTTCCCAGCCATTTTCACACTCTCTACGTGGCTTTTCCTTGACCTTCATTCCATCGAATGGCATCCCATCATCTACTTTTCAGTTGAGTCGCTCCGACAGGGCAATTGATGCACGGGCAGCACCATCGCCGGGCGACGCAACGCACCAAACGAAGCGCCTAATGTGCCGTTTCGTGCACTGTTTAAGCCCGACCTGCCGCATCCAAACCACTAGATCTGCACTGCGACCTCAAACTACCGTAACGCTGCCCCTAACCTTACAGCGCAGCCGCTATGCAGACTTCCCACCCAGCCAGCCGTCACGTGTATAATGATGGAAGGCTTGTTAGTCTGTTACCCGGCCGTCGCGCCTCGCCAGCGCGTCTGGCGGTATCAGTATTGGTGCGGTGTACGGGTGTTGAAGTGGCTCCCTCCTATTTTCATCTCCACGGTAAGAAAAATTGTTCTCCTTTTTTCGATTACGGATATGATACGATTCGGTTCGACTTTATTCAACTGTAACTTCGACTTTATTTATAATTGATCTATCAATCGTTGTTTTATTGTTTCTTGGAAAACCTGCAAGAGACCACTAATATTGTACTCCAGTTTACAATACTCTACAACAAACTATCTAGTATATTGCTAACATAAACAATGGATTCTGGTATGTGATTTTGTACTTATGCGGTGGGGGCGCTGTAAACAAACAGCTTCTAGCCTTCATTTTTTTGTTCCGTTTCACCTGTTTGCTGCTCGAGGGCAGGCAGTGAGTGATTGTTTACCTCCCGCTCTCCCATATTCGACTCCGGTTAAAGAATTGTGTCTGTGGAGAGGCGGGCACACACTCAAGCAAAAGGGCGGTAATGAGCTCGCATTGGTTGCGGAGCAGGACTGCTCTGCGGGCTGCAATTACTTTGGCTTGCGGTTTGCAGCAAGTTCTGTCGTGTTTTATCTCTTGTCCGGCCACGGCCGACTGTACTGCAGACACAAGACAGCGGATGCAACGCCGGTGGCTGCGTGTCCCTGGCATTTGAACTGCCGGCAGAGATCTGCAGACTGGACTGACTCCGTCTGAATTGGCACGCTCTTTTGTTGGTATTCTATGCGCTGTTGTTTGCCCCTATTCCTTTGCGCGTGTAGTTTTTCATCGGACTGATCCCAGGGCACGCCAACTGGTCGTCGAGAGTGAGTTTCAGAGTAAGGCAGGCGTGAGCGAACCTGGTGAAATGGAGCCTTCCAAAAGTACTATAATACTAACTAGAGAGAATCCAACCTCGATTCAACTTATTATGAACAGAAGTCGCTGCTTTAGTTATTGATAATGGTTCTGGTATGTGTAAAGCCGGTTTTGCCGGTGACGACGCTCCACGTGCCGTCTTTCCTTCCATTGTTGGTAGACCAAGACATCAAGGTATCATGGTGGGCATGGGCCAAAAAGATTCCTACGTCGGTGATGAAGCCCAATCAAAGAGAGGTATCTTAACTCTACGTTACCCAATTGAACACGGTATCGTCACCAACTGGGATGATATGGAGAAGATCTGGCATCACACCTTCTACAACGAATTGAGAGTTGCCCCTGAGGAGCACCCTGTCCTTTTGACCGAAGCTCCAATGAATCCAAAATCTAACAGAGAAAAAATGACTCAAATCATGTTCGAAACTTTCAACGTTCCAGCCTTCTACGTTTCCATCCAAGCTGTTTTGTCTTTATACTCTTCCGGTAGAACTACCGGTATTGTATTGGACTCTGGTGACGGTGTTACTCACGTTGTCCCAATCTATGCTGGTTTCTCCTTGCCTCACGCTATCTTGAGAATCGATTTGGCTGGTAGAGATTTGACCGATTATTTGATGAAGATCTTGAGTGAACGTGGTTACTCTTTCTCTACCACTGCTGAAAGAGAAATTGTTCGTGACATTAAGGAGAAGCTATGTTATGTTGCTTTGGACTTCGAACAAGAAATGCAAACTGCTGCTCAATCTTCTTCTATCGAAAAATCTTACGAATTGCCAGATGGTCAAGTTATCACTATCGGTAATGAAAGATTCAGAGCACCAGAAGCTTTATTCCATCCTTCTGTCTTGGGTCTTGAATCTGCTGGTATTGATCAAACTACCTACAACTCTATCATGAAGTGTGATGTCGATGTCCGTAAAGAATTGTACGGTAACATCGTGATGTCTGGTGGTACTACCATGTTCCCAGGTATTGCTGAAAGAATGCAAAAGGAAATTACCGCGTTGGCTCCATCTTCAATGAAGGTCAAGATTATTGCTCCTCCAGAGAGAAAATACTCTGTCTGGATTGGTGGTTCTATCTTGGCTTCCTTGACTACTTTCCAACAAATGTGGATCTCGAAACAAGAATACGACGAAAGTGGTCCATCCATTGTTCACCACAAATGTTTCTAAGGTACATAAGGAAATATAAAGAGTTTGTATTGTTTTTTTTCCCAAAAAAATAAAGAATCTATAAAACAAGACGAAGTTGCTAAGTTTTATTCTTCAATATTAGTTAATTAATATTATAATTCAGATAAAAGATCAATAAAATTTTTAAAGATATATTTACTTTTATACATATTAATGAAAACAATGGTTCATATCAACAAATTACAATATGAACGAAGAAAAATAGAAGTACGAATGCTAGGATTTGATTCTCGGAATCGAGTGCCAATAAATGAGTGCTTGAGTGAATGAATTGGTCCGCTCAAATGAAAGCAAGTGGAAATGCTGCGAGTAACAGCAGTAATGACTTTGAATTTTGTGAAGAACCGGACCCCTCATATTGGGATAAAATAGAGCTTGACGAAGAATGATAGGTTTGGGTTGAGCCGCTCACTGATGATTGCACTAATGTTGTGGTACTCTGAGGTTGCTCAGTGGAAGTCACTTTAGACAAAAATTGGCTCGAAGTAGCTGTCCCACTACTCGAATAATAGCTATTCGATGAGTTGTCATTGTAAGCCAAATTTGATTTCGCCGATGTCATACTGGCAACGGCACCTTCCTCAGTTGTTCCAATTAAAGTAGTATGAGTATTATGTTCCGAACTAGTTACTGAAGTGGAAACATCGTTCACTGTAGCGGCTGAAGTGCCAACTAGCGTCGTTTGGGATTCTTCATTAATTGAGGAATGATATTGACCAGATGTCTCCGCTGGTCTAGAAATCTGTGAGGCAGATATTGTCAATGACGGATTTGGATGGTTCTGCGATGATGTTACACCTGAAGATGTAATAGCGGCTGCGAAGTTTGAAGTTTTTGATGAGCCAAATTGAGATGAAGATTGGGATACCACAGATGCATCATGGGATAGAGTAGATTGATAAGAATCTGATGATGAGGAAGCTGGAGTGGATGAAGTGCTTTCCACGGTGCTTGTTGCGATTGAGGTGCTGACGGCTACTGGGGAGCTTGTCTCTATAAATGAGCTGGTCACAAAAGATGAGCCAATAGTTGCTGGGGTCGAGTTACCCTCTACTGGTGAGATGGTCGCAATTGATGAGCTAGTAATAATGGATGAGATGCTCTCGTTTGATGAATTGGTGATAATTGATGAGCTAGTACCAGTTGAGCTACTTTTGCTTGATGAGCTAATACCAGTTGAGCTACTTTCTCTTGATGAGCTGGTGCCAGTTGAGCTACTTTCGCTTGGTGAGCTAGTAGCAGTTGAGCTACTTTCGCTTGATGAGCTGGTACCAGTTGAGCTACTTTCGCTTGATGAGCTGGTACCAGTTGAGCTACTTTCGCTTGATGAGCTGGTACCAGTTGAGCTACTTTCGCTTGATGAGCTGGTACCAGTGGAGCTACTTTCGCTTGATGAGCTGGTACCAGTTGAGCTACTTTCGCTTGACATACTGGTGATAATTGGGGATGAACTGGTTGCAATTGATGAGCCAATACCAATTGATGAGCTACTAAAAATTGGGGACGAGCTACTTTCGATTGATAAGCTGGTCGTAATCAAGGAGCTGGTATCTATTGGTAAGCTGGTCGTGAGTGAGGAACTGGTAGCAGAATAAGTGGCAGTGGTGGTGGGGTTTGAAGTGAAATATGAAGCAGGTGCCGCAGTGGTAGTATTTCCATAAAATAAAACGGGTGTCTCGACGTAGTACACTGTGAAACGTGTTGTCAATCCATTAGCTAAAGTTGTAGTTTGATAGTCGGTGGAATAAGTTGATTTAAATGTTCCTGTCCATGCAGTGAAGTGAGTAGATGCGATTGAAGGGTTAGTGGAAGTTATACTCGAGGTAGTAATAACTACCGAAGAAACACTTGATAAGAGGCTGTTGCTTGAGAGTGAAGCAGTAGCGGTGGAAGATGCCAACAGGCTGGTCAAAGTCATCTTGCTTATAGAAGATTCACCACCTGTAGAGGCAACATCCCCGCTATTGGCCAATGTGCTGCTAGAGGAGGATTCGCTAACAGATGTAATATCACTGCTGGTAGATGCTATATCGCTGCTGGTAGATATAGTATCGCTGCTGGTAGATGCTATACTACTGATAGTGGATGTAATATCGCTGCTGGTAGATGTAACATCGCTGCTGGTAGATGTAACATCGCTGCTGGTAGATGCTATACCACTGCTGGTAGATGTAACATCGCTGCTGGTAGATGTAATATCGCTGCTGGTAGATGTAATATCGCTGCTGGTAGATGTAATATCGCTGCTGGTAGATGTAATATCGCTGCTGGTAGATGTAACATCGCTGCTGGTAGATGTATTATCGCTGCTGGTAGATGTAATATCGCTGCTGGTAGATGTAATATCGCTGCTGGTAGATATAGTATCGCTGCTGGTAGATGCTATACTACTGATAGTGGATGTAATATCGCTGCTGGTAGATGTAATATCGCTGCTGGTAGATGCTATACTACTGCTGGTAGCTATTGTGCTGTTGTAAGAGGTTGTTGTAGATGGTGATACCGAGGACGTTAAAACATAGGATGCATCTGCAAGGGTAGTGTGTCCGGTGCTACCGGTCGCTGTCATGTTTCCAATCAAAGAAGTTGATATATCAATGCCTGTCCAAGTAGAGTTATCGCCGCTGTTGGTTAACGTGCTACTGGAAGTGGGTGCGCTGTAAGATGAGGCATTGACCGAAGTTTCCATGCTTATGTAGGAGCTTGTTGAAGTGCTGATGGTAGGATCGGTAGTTGGGGTCTGTACCTCGTAGATCACATATGGCGTGGTCAAACTGTCAGATCCAATTGAGAAAGTCGTGCTCGAGCTCAAAGTGGAAGTGGCTTTACCAGAGTATGCAGTGTACGAGGTAGAATAGGTGGTAGCAACAGTTGGGGTCTGCACCTCGTAGATCACATATGGCGTGGTCAAGCTGTCAGAACCGATCGAAAAAGTCGTGCTCGAGCTCAAAGTGGAAGTGGCTTTACCAGAGTA